>JAOTRH010011598.1:0-23110 GCA_034768845.1 Heliamphora exappendiculata
GACAGTGGTTTTAAGAACAGTTTTGGGGTGAGACAGTGATTTTCGTTAAGTTCAACGAAAATTTTAACAGTTGAATTTATTTGATGTTAAAATCAAACCTGATGGGAGGTTTGTGCAATTTTTGAAATCACGGAAGATATTTCTATTTTTATCAGAAACCTCAAGGGAAGTCAATGTAATTTACCCAATAATTTAAAGTTAAAAATGCTAAGAAAAAGTCAAACTAACTTCATCCAATATCACTTAAAAATTATTTTTCTTACATTCCATTCTACAATATTGCCTATTCTATGCACAATTCAATACTCTTAATTAATTTAGCACTTTTACCTTTTTTTTTCTCTTTTGGTAAATTTTTTTGATGGACAAAGCCTAATTTGGGCTATTCACTAATAAAATAATTTTATTTTGAGTTTGATAGCAAGGATGAATTTACATAGATTTTAATAAAGTTAAAATTAAAGTGGATGGGCATTTCTTCATTTGATTGAGACCTTGTTTAAAAAAAATATAATTTTGAGTTTAGTATAAATATTTTATCTACAAGGGGCTCCTAATTTTTGAATAAAATTCCAGAGTCCTAGGCTGCGCACATAAATATCAGCATTAAAAATACTAATAACCATTAAAGTATCTCAATTCAAAATGAATTGTTTAAATCTTCAAATTCAATTGTTTGTGATATGGGTTATCCAACAAATGAATCTAGACCATTTATTTTAAGTTGGGGATAATTTTATGAGTTATTTTTATATATATGTCACATTACTGATGTTGGCATATCTTGGTGATTACATTTGAACATCACACAATATAGCATCTCATGTTTAGTGCTTGAAAATAAATAGTAAATTCATAAAATAATATAAGCACCACTCATAAAATATCATATAATATGTGTACTTAAATATGATTACTAAATATGATCACTATAGTATTACTGGCAAAAATCAAACACAAGCGCAAGTTACATACTAGCATTCTATGTGCAGAGTCAGAATTTTATTCCATTAATATTAGGATGATCAAATTACTTTACAAACTAATTTATCATATGATGTAACATAATCACAAATATTAATGTAATTTTAGTCTTACATTAAATTTAGAAATTTTTAAATGGGAGTCCTATATATAAGATTTGTAAAGAAATTAGTTCCAACCTCTCTTATTTTTTTGAAACCAAATCCCATTTTATGTTACTATACATAATATGCCCATAAAACTCATTTTTCTTAGTGTGACCATGCCCAAATAGTATCTCTAATAATCTTGTGCATTACCAATTTTGAACATAAAACAACAATCAACATTTTCCCTTTAAACACAATGGACACGCAATTTTCACCATTTGATGTCAATTGCGGAATCTCCGATCAACATATTTAAAATTTAACTTGAGAAATTTCTCAATTTTCAAAATAAAAAATTAGTTTTAAACCTGAGTAAGAACAATAGAGAAATTCTTACTTTTTCTTTAAATTGAGAAACTTGTCTATTTCAATTAGGAGTGTTCATGGATAGGATCGACCCGTTCAAATTGTCAAATCCAACCAAACCAACATAACAATGAATGATTTTGCTTATAGTTTAATCGGGTGACAAGTTTCTAGAACTTTTTTTGTTGGTAGTCGGGTGACAGATTTTGAGTATACCTACCCACCGAATTTAAGTCGATCAACAAATATTTTATTTTATAAATTTTTAGATTTATTATAAGAACAAGTTGGCTTATTACTTTTGGTTTTTTGTGCGAAAATTATGTAATTTTGAATTATGTATGATTTAATTGATAAATTCACGTTTATTTTGAATTTAAATTTTAAAAAAATAAATACTTTTAATTTAAAAGACTATTATAATTTGTTAAAAAAATAACAAGTTCAACAAAAAATGTCTCACTACTACAATAATGATAAATAATCACGTTTTAAAATTTTAAAAAATCACACTTTGTATAAAATTGTGATAAAAAATAGAAAAAAAATTTAATCACACTTTATCAAATAAAGCAAAATTATATATATATTTTTATCTTATTTATTAAAAAATATAATAATAAATTAATTTTTTAATTTCACTTTCTTCTTATAAATGTGATTAAAAGTTAACTAAAACAAAATTTAAACTCTCTCTCCCGCTCTCTCTCGATCGATGGATCTCGATCTCGATAGTTTTGAGTTCTATCTCACCCCTCTCACATTCTCATGAGCCCTAGTCTCACGACTCTCTTCTCCATGTCCCAGGCCTGCCACCGCCGCACGCCACTGCCTCTCAAGCCACCGCCGCTCAAAGCCACCGCCGCACGCCACTGCCGCTCAAGTCACAGCCGATACTATTCATCAGTATTCTCCTGCTCTCTCTCCCATGTCCCAAAAACCCCAGCAATCCCAAGTCCCACGAAACCCTAGCAACAGACACAACAACCCGCGGCGCTGTTCACATCCACCGTTCATTTGCCGCGGCCTATTATCGTCTGTGCAGCAAGTCATTCAGCGAATCATAATGCAATGCCCGTATGTCCCCGATGCAATCTCTGCCGTTAATTTTGTGACCGGCCGATGCCTGAAACTCGACTCTTGTAGCTATGGAGCGCTCGTACGAGTTCTGGTTAACTCTGGTGAATTGCATGTGGCGAAGGCTCTGTACGATGAGAGCATTATAAGCGGAGGTAGTGATCTTGACCCTGCGCTGTTGAATTCTATGGTGGTTTGTTATTGCAAGTTAGGAGAGTTAGAGGAAGCAAAAAGCCATTTTGATAGGATTATTGCAATGAATTATATCGCGTATAAAGATACTTGTGATGCGCTCCTTCGGGAGTTTTGTGCCCAAGACAGAGTAGCTTGGAGGCATTCGATTACTTTGTGGGCATAAATGAAGCTGGTATTCTGCTTGGTTTTAAGTGTTTCAACGGGCTGGTGGATGGGTTGTGCGTTAATGGGTATTTAGATGAAGCCCACCATGTGTTTGACATAATGCGTCATAGAGGGGTGCCATGTACTTTTCATTTGTGGAAATCAGTAGTTTATAGCTTTTGTAAAAGAGCGAGGATTGAGGAGGCCGAGTTGCTTAGTACAGAAATGGAATCCGAAGGTCTCTTTCTGGATAAAAGCCTAAGTGTGGTGTGTCAAAAGCATTGCAAGACTTTTGAATCATTCAAAGAGCATCTGACTGGTGAGTGTTTTTATTTCCCCCAGGTCCTAGATAATGTAACTTGTAATTGATAATTTTTTGTTGGTTCTTTTCTTTTTAACCCTCTCTAATTTGTAGGCCCATTGTCTAAAGCAAACTGTTCAAGGATCTTTACTGACCAAGGTTGCAGCCTCTGCATGAAAATTTTTGACAGCCCGGGTGGTCTTAGCAAGCACAAAGAAATATGTCAACTATATGCCCCTGCTCCCCTTGTTCATAGAAATTTTCAAGTGTTGATTATCCAAATGAAGAAATTTCTGTTGTTATGTTTACCCACGGAGGGGGGGAACCTTGTTCGGTCCAAAACAAAAAGTTGTAATATACACTTTTATTTATTATTCATCTGTATAGATTTCCTAACATTAAATATTTGCATTTATCTCATTCAGGGAACACTGGTTATGCCCTGTACAGAATCTCAAGTTGATATGTCAGCCCCAAACAATGGGCACTACAGCACAAGTACCAAAGCAGTTGTAATAGATTGTCAGATGGTCGGTGGTGGAAGTGATTGCTCACTTGATCTTTGTGCTAGGGTGTGCCTGATCGATGAAGATGAAAACCTGATTTTCCACACTTATGTGCAACCTTAAATTCCTTTCAGTGATTACAGGTACTATGTACTTTTTGTTTGTTTGGCTCTAGGTATTTTAGAAGACTGTTGTGAAAGGGCTTGATTATGAGTTCGATATTTGCATATATTTTTTGTTGCCCAGATATGAAGCTACTGGTATAATGGAAGAGCATCTAAGAGATGCCATGCCTCTCAAAGAAGTGGAGGAAATACTCCAGAAAATCTTGCACAATGGAGAATCCATTGGAAGAATAAGGTTGGATGGTGGAAATGCTAGACTTCTAGTGGGTCGTAACCTACAGCATGACTTAGATTGCTTGAGAATGAATTATCCAGATCACTTGCTTAGGTAAGCTCTTTTCGTGCTGGCGAACTGAGCAAACTTGTCAGCTGTGATAGAGGAATATTCCAGCACACTTGGTGTGGACATGGTAACTAGAATACATATTCCATTTTTGCTAACATGATGGTGTACTGTACTTGTTGCTGATCCTAGTTGTGGAACTATGTAACACTTAAATAACTAATTTCACTAGATGTGGCTTATAAACCATTCATTGTTTTGTTTTGCAAAGAAGTTTGAGATATTTACAAGTAATAACAAGCACAGAAACTGTGTTTTGTTTCCCTAGCTTTGTCGTTTCTCATCTGAGAGACGGCATTTCTTTTATGAATGTTTTTGGTTGTTAAGTAATTGATATAATTGTTAATTTATTGTAGAAATGCTACAGGGGATTTCGAAGGGATTATGAATGAGTGTTGGTGGAAACCTGAGGGTTTGAAGGTTATGGTGGATTGAATGTGGCAATGATGTCAAGGGTTGGGAAGTGGAAGCTTGAAAAGACAAAAGTAAAAGTGGTCTTTCGGCTGCAGTTTCATGCTACACATGTATGTTTGCTCTTTATGATTTTAGTCCGTGTTTCCCATGATTAATCTTTTCATTTTTTCATGGACTTCTTCTTGGCTCTTTATTGGTTTCCTTGTTGACGTTACATGCTTTTCTGGTTAATGAATTGAACATGCCAAGCACTTGTATGCTAGTCTTTTAAGCTTCTCATACAATTTGAGAACCTTCTTTATAAGAGAAACCTCCTTTCCAGAACTCGTCTGAGGAGCTCTATGAGTAGGTATAGTCAGACCAATGTATGTTTTACTGATAAGAAGAGCAGAAACTATTAGTAGTGTCTTTATTCAATATTACGAGTCTAAGCTTGACTTTTATTGCGGTAGGTCCACTTTATTATTAGGACTTAATTCTGTCAATGGTGTAAATTCTCAATCTATTTACCAATGTAGGGTAGTGAGAACTCTAACACTGAATTATCAATCTTCTTATTTGAAATTCTTTTATTTCTTAGTTTGTGTGACCAAAATTTTAAAAAGAAATGTTTTTGTCAGTTTATAGCCTTGTTGATGTTTTCTATTTTATAAAATAATAGTAATTGTGTAGGTATTAGATAGAGTTGAAAGAAGAAAATATATTAATGTGAAAATAGTAGTCATTAATTAATTTGCATTTTGATTGCGATTTGAAATTCAAGTTGTGCCTGAGTATCGATTGTTGTTTTAATTTAACAGGTTTTCGAAAGTTTGGGATAGTCTAAAAAATTGAGAAATTTTTTGCCGAAATTTATAAATTTTATACTTAGATTATTTTATAAATTTGGGAGTTATTCCTTTTAAAACGAGTTAAAGAATTTGAGAGAATATCATAAGAGAAGTTCTAGTCATATGGTGCATCGGGTTTGACAATTTGTACATAAGGTTTCTAGCTTTCTAGTCCTGAATGAGAATATATGATTTTGGGATTACAGTAATTGCTTATTTTTTTTATTTTTGAGCAACTTGCTTACTATTTTTTTGTTTCCTGCTAATTTTATGTTGTAAATTGGACTGACTTGAAAATTTCAGAGTGTGGCTAGCATTGTTCTTCTCAACACTGGTCAAATCCATGTGGCCAAAACTGTCAAACCCATTGGTCGATTGCGAGTGACAAAATTAAAAACCGAACACATATGATCTGTTGCAGGTGACAATTAAAAATATAACGCATACGGTTGGATGATTGGTTAGAGTTTAACCCAACCAACCTGACCTATGAACACCCATAGTTTCAATAGAAATAAAAATTGAGAAATTAAGTAATTTCTCATGTAACAATCGAAGTCTCAATTTATGAAAAAAAATTTATTTTAATAAAATAGACAATTAAGTTCTTAGTAAAATACACGGTTAAGGGAGAAAAGTCCAAGTTAAAAGATAAAATTTTTAGTTATTTTTTATTTTGACAAAAAATTTTGTACTTAAAAAATTTTCAATTAAATGAGCAGTGAATAGAGAAAACACACAATTAACAAAAAAAAAAATTCCATTCCTTGCCTTATTTTTTGACAAAAAAATTTATTAATTTAAGAAATTTTTTAGTTAAATTCACTATAAATAAAAAAAATACACCGTTAACATAAATGAATTTCAATCGTTGCTTTAATTTTTTGACAAAAGAATATTATCCTAAAAAAATTTACAATTAAATTTCTCATTTATTTTTCTTAGATTACTAAGTGAAATTTATAACTACAACTACTAATAATAAAAAATATCGAATGGTATATGTGGAAATCACGCATATTTAGTAACTACTTTTTCGTGAATGGCATTAGTTCGTAGTTGTTGAAACCACTATTTAGTTGTTCTAATGACCTTCACAGTTTCAAAAATTTCCAAATTTACACTAATAATTATTGTTGTTGTTGTTACTATTTTTGTGAAAATCTTACACCACCATCATCACCCGTCGTTGACCATCACTCCGGAGTTGTTGCTGCCACCGCCACTTGATGTCACATCCGTTGCCACCTGTTACTATCACCTCCGTCACCAACGCGTTGTGCCCTCATCGCTGAAGTCCTAGCCCTTTAAATCGTAGCCCATTTTCTCTCTTTTCCAATTTTTGCGTCCTCCATTCGTCGAATATCTCTCGTTTAAAAACCCAATTCAGTAGGCAAAATTGTCAAAAGAATATCTCTTATTTAAAAAGTAAGACATCACATTTAAAAAATGTAGCATTATAACTAATCTTTTTACAAACCTTTTAAAAATGACTATTAATTAATTAACCCTTATTTTTACTTATATTCAATAGTTGTAATTGTACCACATTATTTGGTAAGTTAATTCGATAAAATAATTTGATCAATCTAGCATTATTTTTCCTCAATGGGGACAAATTAAATTAATTTAGAACTTCTAAAATTCTTTACTCAACTTTAAATTTGAAAATGTAATGAGTGCCAAAATAAAGCAACTTATTATGAATGTATCGTTTTTACTAAGTGAGAGCTTGAATTTAAGGTTGCGCACCTATTTAAAAAATTATTTTATTACTTTTAATGACTTTTAACAATTTTATTTTTATTTTTTATTTTACATTTAAATTTGACTTTTATGAGATTTAATAGAGTTTTGACTTTGTATTAGGAGCTAGAAAGAAATTAATTCTGCTAAATAAATAAATCTCAACAAATGTAAAAAACTAGAATTAAAGCAATTAAATGTGCTGCATCTAAATATAGCATAAACTTGATGGCGCCTAAAACTTCAGGGAAAATTAAAAACTAAATTAAATTTATTTAGAATTTGAGGAAAACAACTTTTAAAAAAATTATAGATAAAATTGACATTTTCAAAAGTTAGAACATGTTCGGGATGCCTAAAAAGCTTGGCTTTCAAGATGTTTAGCTCTTTTTTAGAAAAAATAAAAAATAAAAAAAAATTAATATATTTAAAATAATTTTTTATAGTTATTTTTTTATTTTTTATTAAAATATTTAATATATATTTACTTTTTATTAAAATATCTAATACACCTTGCTTTGATAGTAGCCATTAGTGTGGGCACACCCCACTCACTCTTTATGCCGTTCAATGGCACCGAAGCTTCTCTTTGCTGATTGCCGTTACACCATTGATGGTTCTTATCAGATTATTCAGTTCTCTTTTGTGATGGGTCCTTAAGGTTTAGGGATAACACACTACAGAAATGGAGGGTACGGAAATAATTTTCTACTGTTATAGATCTTAATTTAAAGCAATCTCAACCGTTTATCTGAAAATATATATGATATATTTTGAAAATTTTGTGATGTTTTTTATTTAGATTAAAATTTTAAATTTCATTAATAAGTAAAAATAAAATTAAAAAATTAATTGTTATCTCAACTTAATGAGATTAAAAAATTAGCTGTTCTCTCAAAATTGTTATAATAGTGGTAAAAAAATATAAACTTTCTCAGTTTATTTGTTAAATCAAATTAAAAAAACATTCTAAATTTTTTATCTTGCTTTTATAAAAATTGAGATCTTTTCTAGTTTGCTTGGGAATAGCCAAATAGTGTATTGTTCATTTAGCTTTTCTTTTAGAATTTATTGTTGTTTTTTTTTTTGATGAGGTAAATTAAAATAATAAACTTATTGATCAAAAGATTAAAAAATACTAAATATAAAAATAAATTTATTCAAGATTAATTTTACAAAAAATATCTATTTGTAGTTGTTTTTGCGAAGATAACTCTTGTGAGTATATTTGTAATTGTTAAAAATAAATCTATTTTAACTTAGAATCTATTTAGTTTATAAATTTATTTTAGATAAATTTTTAATTTTTGAGTTTTTTATATTTCTATAGAATTTAACAATTTTTTAAAAATTTTCCTCGATATGAGAAATTAAAAAGATAAAATTTTAATTAATAAAATAAAAAATATTTAAAATAAATAAATAATATAAAATAAACAAATCATAACTATTATTTTTCATCTTCATAAAAATGTACAATTACGGATGTTTATTTTCGACCTATTTTTTTTACAACAATAAAAATCATCTCCAATGACTATTTTTAGCTCCTATTTATTTATGTCGGTAAAATACTGTTTCAAATGACTCATTTTTGCGTCCAACTTTGACGACGGTAAAAATCATCTTAAAAAATTTATTTTTTGCTTCTAATTTTTTGTGTCGGTAAACAAACCATCGCAAATAATTTATTTTCGTAACTATATTGCTACGATGGGAAACAACCGTCGCAAATAATCCATTATAGCGACCATTTTGTTCGACATAAAAAAAACCATCTCAAATGACTATTTTTTAGCGTTCATTTACTTATGATAGTAAAATACTGTCTCAAATTACTCATTTTTGTACCCAACTTTTGACGATAGTAAAAATCGTCTCAAAAAACTCATTTTTTGTGTTGGTAAACAAATCGTCGTAAATAATTTATTTTTGTTACCATATTGTTACGATGAAAAAAACGTTGCAAATAATCATTATTCTTACCACTTTTTTTTTCAACAGCAAAAACACCGTTTCAATTAGTCATTTTTTGCAACCACTTTTTACGACAATTAAAAACCGTGTCAAATATCCCATTTTTTTTATGAGATGGCAAATTATAACTATCGCAAAATGTACTATTTAATACGACAATAGCCACCAAGACAAAAATAATTGACGCAAAAAGTGCTTTTTCTTGTAGTGACAATTTTTTTGTTTTTGCACCACATGTTTTCATTTTGTTATGTACGAGTTTTTCTTGCTTCAATAATAAACTAAATAAGGATGATATTTACTTTTTTTGTCCCGTTTTCTCGCCACATCCGCGATTAGATAAAATAAATATTTTAAAAATATGAATATATATATATATATAATTTTATTTTCAAAAATTATAATAAATCTAAACTATAAAAAATATTATATTTATTTATTATTTTCTCTATTTTTTTGATTTTATATTTTTAGTTTTATTAATTCATCAACTGTTATTTTTCATTAATTATAATATCTATAAATCTTATTAATATCATTTCCTTAAATCTTAAAAATTATCTCCAAAATATCTCAACTCCGCCCGTTCTCTGTTATTTTTTTGATATTTTCTCTAGGTGTGTGCGCGGGTTGGATTGGGACGGGTGGAAAATTTTTTTTTGACCAACCCACATTTGGCAGGTGGTTATTTTTTAAATTAATCACCAACCCATTTATCATCAAAACTAGCGAGTTGAGTAATGTTTTTTGGCGCTTTCAAATAGCGGTTTGACGAGTTGAAAATTGTAAAATTTTAATATTATTTTCCTAAAATTTATTTCTAAAAAGTATAAACATATTGTAATTTTCTTTTTAAAAAATCGTATTTAATACGTCAAGTAAAATACTAACGAAAAATAATAGTAGTAAATCAACAATAATAATAACATAATTAAATATTTCTAACAATAATATTTATATTACATGCTTATTGAAAATGAAATACTCACATCATATAAAGTAGTAATTAAAATAACAAATGTTTTAATTTGTTTCTTACGAATTATAAGAAATTTATATAAATGTGTGTGTGTATATATATATATATATAATAAGGTTAAGATTTGTTGCATATAAAAATATAATAATTAATACTTAATATATACTTTAGGCAATTTGAATTGATGACGGGTTAAAAAAATATAACTCACAACAAATTTATCATTCTTATTTTTTTTACTCAACCCATTCAACCCAACCTATTCACTTACACAACTCGCACAGTTTGGGTTGAGTTAGGCTAATGGCTTGGAACAATTTGGTGAGTTATTTGTACACTCTTAATTTTTTTTCCATTTTCACCCCGATCATATAAGTGATGAAATGGAAAACTTCATTCCCACCCCACCCCACCTCGCCCTATTGCCATCCTTACACTTTTCATCTATATTTGTCTTTATGTGCACATGCAGTCTCTTGTGTCATAAACTTCCAAGGATCTACGGATGGGTCATTAAATTGACTAAATGGGTTGAGACTTGCATTTGATTCTTGTAGAGTTGGAGTCGAACTACCAACAGTGAAAGCTAGATATAACAATCTGAGAGTGGAAGCTGAGTGTAAAGTGGTTCATATCAAGCCGCTCCCAACTCTATGGAATTCTATCAAAAGTTTTGTTTTTGTAAGTATCTAATTTTCTTCATTTATTTAGATTTATTCTTAGTAAACATTGCACAATTTTGGATAATTTATATCTTCTAATCTGTTGAAAGGTTCACATAACTGGGGAAGATTTGTTCCATATAAATTTCTAATCTCTTATAATCTTATCAAATCATTGCCAAAACAACTGTGAAATTGAGTTTAGTAGTGTTGTTTCTGAATCTGCGCCCAAATTTATGTTGCCATTTAAGACTAGAAGGGGAATCCTTAAGCCAAATATCATATGTTTCTTGTGTTCTTCGGGTACGTTTAGTGTTTGATAAGAGGAAGATTGGAGTGGATATAGCTGTACATTCCAATATCACTATGCCATCGTATATGAAAGGATTCAAAAGATATCTGATCATATACTATGTTTGGAGTGGATTATCCAATCCAAAGCACCATTTGGAGAAACGAATTTGCCAAATTGCCTTAATTCTTATATAAACTTATAAAATGTTATTTTTTGGTTTAAAAAATGAGGTTATTTATGTAAATTAGGATTCTTATCCAGGGATAATTTTTCGTATACTATCTTTAATTTTGCATAAGCTTATACCGTGTTTATTATATAAAACTAATGTAGTTGGATTCTACATTAATTCCACGCCATTCATTATAAAGTCACAGTAACATAAATACAGAATAAAAGAAACACTTCAAACACCTTATAAATTGGATATATGGGCTTTATATTATGTTATACAATCGAACCCCCTTCTTATCGGAACCCCCTTCTTATCGGAACCCCAAATAGATCCTATTGTATAAGTCAAATATTTCCTGATGTACTATTACTCGCCAAATAATTCCCGATGTATTTGGGAATATCCATGTCCTGTTGGACTTGTTTTTTTGTTGCAAAACAAATCAAAAAATCTGTTTTAGGTAAAGCATGTCCAATGCAGCGTTTAATAAACAAGATCCCTCATTATCCATATAAGTGCCAAAAATGATTAATTAGTGCATTTTTTTAATAGGGACGTGTCAAACTGCCTGATTTAAAGTCACAAGATGTCAAAATAACCATTATTAATGATGTCAATGGTATCATTATGCCCGGAAGGTACAATTCATTTGAATCTCACTCTTAAGTTTGTTTTACTAGGCCAAAATCAACAAATTGTAATTACAAGCTTTTCACTATATAGGGTAATACGAATCCTTTATTTGTTTGTCTGCTTATAGCCATTATGTACCTTTGATTTTCCTGTTCTTTCTATTATCAATAACTTGAGGCAAATTATTCTACACCAATTCAATGAGGGCACCTTCGATTGTAGAATCATTTTTAAGGGAATTAGATATACCATAGAATAAAGAGGAATGAGTTATACCATGGAATACAGAAAAATAAAAGGATGGAATAAAAGACGGATATGATAGGATTATGGACAGGATTGTGAGGGCTAAGTTATATTACGAGATTATCAATGAAATATCGAGGGATAAATTATATCATAATTTTTTTTTATATTTGATCAGCATGAGATAAATAATTAGACAATAATTTAATCTCCTCAATCTTTCCCTCTCTTCGATATTAATTACCACACATGCCTTGAATAATTGTTGATATTCACTTCTCTAATGGCACCATCACATGAAACGTTGCTCATCTTATTACCATTTTTTTAAAATTGAAAAATACACACGCGTTTACTCCACACCTTGCTCTTGACAAGATTAAAACCTCTTATCTTGGGAGAGTGACACTTGTTGGGCCAAAAGCCACTTGATTGCTCATCTTGTTATTTAGTATTCTAAAAATTGCATTATGTACCTTTGCTATTTTGTGGTGATCGAATCAATTTGATCTCTTTAATTTCATTAAGTTTAAAAACTATGTGCTTTAAGTATTGCTATAGGTATTAAAAGATAGTTGAAAGATATTTATGATTAGATATTACCCGTGCCTAAAGGCACTACTACCATTTTTTTTAAAATTATTCGTGCATTTTAATAATTTCTCTAAAGTGCAATACATAGATCATTATTCTAAGTATTAAATTTTATAAAAAAAAATTGGCAATTTTTTTTTTGTTTTTCGAATAATCTAACGGTTTGACCGTTTACCAAATAACTTGTAATAAAATCAATTAACGCAATATACACAGATTTTGCCTGAATCCAACAACAAAATCACAACTCAATTCAAACCATTTTAACTTCTCGTGCATACATTTAAAATCTCCAGTTTAAAATTAATAGTATAAACCAATTAAAAAATAGATAATTATTCTAAATATTAAACTTTATAAAAAAAATTGGCAATAGTTTTTCTATTTTTTGAATAATCCAACGGTTTGACCATTTATCAAATAACATGTAATAAAATCAAGTAACACAATATACACAGGCTCTGTCTAGATCCCAATAATAAAATCACAACTCAAACACACATCATCCTAACTTCTCATGCATACATTTAAAACCTTCAGTTTCAAATCAATAATATACACCAATCAAAAATAGAATAGTCTAAGAAAAATAATTCAAATGACATGGAGATTCTCTTATTCATATAGTAACAAAAGAATAAGAAACATAGAGATTCTCTTATATGCTTTAAACTTGAAAGAAAATCAATTCAAATGATAGTGCTTTATGATTTATTTATTTGTACTTTATAGTTTATTCGTTAACAATGAAGTGAGCAAGATGGTGAAATAAAAAATAATAAACCATGATAGAGACAATGGCCGAGAACTAAAAATGAAGAAAATTAAGAAAAGTTGCAGTGTTAGGATTAGAAACCTAACAACACTTCTAATGTTAAGATTTTGAAGTTTCACTTCTGCAAAACAATGACATGCACTCTTAACTTTCTAATGATAAATTATAATCACTTTTTAAGTAAAAAAAAGCCAATCGACAAAATCGATCCGCCTAACATGGTTGGTACATAAATATGTAGCTACTATGCCCATAAATATGTGACTTGGCCTATGGAATGCTCTTGCTTGCTGAATACCTTTCATTCCCTGTGTTGGATATATGCATAGTGGGGTTTGTATGATGCAGATAATGCCGTCAAAATCTGAAAAAATAATACAACCTTATTCAACTTATAAATATTAAAAAGTGGGTTTTGTGTGACGCAAATAATGTCATCAAAATTTGAAAAAACAACACACCTTATTCGGCTTATAAATATTAAAAAAAGAAACCCTAAATAATCTCCAACCACCAACCTTCCACAACCCCTCATTCCTATCCACCACCATCATCCTCCCCCACAACCCCACACTCACATGTTTTTGGGCGTACGAAAGTAGTTTCGGTGTGCGTTTTCATATGAAGATGTGCTAGGTTGTAGCAGTTCAAACAAGAATCATAGTGCTTACAAACAGAAGTAGAGAGTGTTTGAAACCAGTTCCGATTGTGAATTAGTTTCGTGCTATGCGTTTAATCGATTAAGTTGGTCGTATCTGGTGTGAGTTGGATCTCGGTCCGACAACATTCTAATGACCTTAGTGTTAATGAGACCTTTTTTCGAAGGCAATTGGTGTGGATGCTTATCCTTCAAAAACTTATTCATGTTATGAGATGTCATTCTTGGTGAGACCTTTGATAGTTGACGGCAAGTCAGTTGACTCGAGTTCTACTGTTGAATTTCGGAGACGAAATTTCTTAAAAGGGGAGGTTGTAGGGACCCAGTCCCTTTTTATTTTAAGGATTAATTAAAGTTTGTTTTGACACCTTTGGTAGTTTATGGAAAAGTGTTTAATGATGCGAAGGGATTGAGATTTAATCATGTTAATGATAGATGATGATGATCGTGTGCTTGGTAATGCATGTGTTATGGGTTGTTTGGATGAGTTGTTAGGTGTTTTCCATAAGATTTGATTCACTTATATAGTTTTGGTTCGGAGCTCCTCGAAGCGTTGACCGCTCGAGCGGACTAGTGGCAGAGAGTTCGAGTAAGTGGGGACCACTTGAGCGGACCTTTGTCCGCTCGAGCGGACTGTCGGCGAGCAGA
The DNA here is from genome assembly GCA_034768845.1 of Heliamphora exappendiculata. Taxonomy (NCBI): domain Eukaryota; kingdom Viridiplantae; phylum Streptophyta; class Magnoliopsida; order Ericales; family Sarraceniaceae; genus Heliamphora; species Heliamphora exappendiculata. The sequence continues at coordinate 14,763 of JAOTRH010011598.1, forward strand.
TTTTAAGTTGCGGGTTAAGAGATTTTATTTTCATTTTTTTTATCCATCTTTCTCTCTAGAACAAGAGCTGAGACCTAAGGATAGGTTTGGTGATTTCTTGGCGCCCTCCTTGCTCCCTTAGAGTGGATTCATTTCCTCTTGATTTAGCACCCATTGGAGGCTTGAACTTGGCATTGGAAGCTTTGTCTTTGTCCACCAGTTGGAGATTTGGTCGATTAGAGCTTGCTCGGGTTGGTTTCTAGCTGGTTGAGTTTAAAAAAGATAGGATCTATGACTATAGTTGATCAATACATGTATATGAGTTATATTATTGTTGGATTTGCATAAAATTATGAAAATTTATATTTTTGGAACTCTAGTTAGGGTTTGATGTTAAAGCGTGCTAAATCTTGGATTTGTTGGTGATTTAAGATAAATCTATCATATTAACGTTGCTGGAAATGTTTTGATTTGAAAAAATGAGGAATTAGGGTTGTGGTGGGGTTAAACCTTGAACAAATTTGGGAATTTAGGGTTAATGAATTCAAATAATAAAATTGAATTGATTTTTGGTAAATCGAAAATTGTGGTAACCTATTTATGTAAAGATTCTATGAACTTTGATGAAATGAAAAAATAATGAAATAATGGGTTGGCGATCTTGAATGAATGTGATGATTTTCGTGAAATGTGATTGTCATGAAACGTTCGATTGGGGGTTTTGGATTATTTTCAACCCGAATATACTAAATGTGAGATTGCTAGAATTTAGTAATGTCTTAAATCCTAATTGTATGGGTTTTGTGAGAGGAACCAATATTTGGGTTGGACTCGCATTTGGAATTTGAGGAATTGGTGATGATTGAAACTCTACTCTTCGGATGGTGATCCCAAAGTGGTTTACAATGAATGTCCTTCCTTTGGATGGTGATCTTTGAAGTGATTTATAATGAATGTTCTCACTTCGGATGGTGATCCTGGAGTGGTTTATAATGAATATCCTCCTTTCGGATGGTGATCCCGGAGTGGTTTAAAATGTATTCTTCCCTTCGGATGGGGAGCCCGAAGTGCTTTACAATGTTTGCATACCCTTCGGATGGTGATCCCGAAGTGATTTCTATTATATGTTCTCCCTTCATATGGTGACCCCGAAGTGGTTTGTAATGAATGCCCTACCCTTCGGACAGTGATCCCGGAGAGATATACGATGGTTGTGATGATGGAGTTAACGGGAAATGAGAAATACCTCGTGTTGGGTGAACTTGGAAAGCGTCGGAAGATATGTGCGTATGGACCATAGTTGCATAAAACATTTCAAGTAATCAAGAGGGATAAGTCGCCGAGTGCAGTGGACCATAGTTGGGGACCTAGTTTGGTCATTTTGATGAAATTACATGTCTATTAGAAGACCCCCTTTTTGGATTGTATTGTTGTAGTTCAATCTTATCATGCGTTGCAAGTGTAAGTTAAGGGCTGGTGAAACCCATTTTATAAGGCCCTAAAGCCATATACTCATGCATTGTATGCATGTGAGATCGTCAGGTTATTTCTTCGGTCTTATGCCTTAGTTTCTCTTATGAAATTCTATGGTTTAAAGTATTAGTTTTCATGTTTTTGAGATGTTGGATGTAATTCCAAAGTTAATTGTATGTTTTAACTTCAAGTTTTGGTTTACGACAACTGTGTTCAAATGATGGAAGATTTTAGTGTTTTTTCAACACTTAAAATGAATTTTCAAGATTTTGGAGCAGTTTGCTCTCGGGTACCTCACCGCTCGAGCGAACTCCGCTAGGTGGCACACATTTGAAAATTTATTTTTAAAAAAAAATTTGTTGGTTATTTATTGGGCATATTTTATAACATAAATAGTAATGTTTAGGGGCCTTACTTTACGGTTTAAAAGACTCTATTTTACTTCAACTTTGATGGAAAACGATATATTTTGGTTGAGTTTTTCAATAAAGAATAGTTTTGGTTAATCTTTTAATTAGGCTTTGGTGGTAAAATCTTGATCTCGGGTTCTTAACCCTTTATATATCACGGGGTTTTATTGTTACGAAATCAGGCAGTTACAGATTGATATCAGAGTTATAGGTTTGAATACCTAGGGACTATGGGAATGGTTGATCCATTGAGAGTTTGCGTTAACGCATGACATTCCTATATTTGTGTGATTGTATGAAATATCTACGGATTGACTTGATATTTGCATGCTATGTGGTGCTTTGGTATGGAGGTTGGATCTTTGGGATGGCGTGTCTTGCCCTTGGGCATCCGGTCAACTAGTTCGGGGTTCGAGTTAAAAAGGTATTTGGCCGACGTCCATTCTAACAAAAAATTCAAACGAGTCATCCGGATTGGTGTGTCATTTCTAAGAGTTCTTCTTAGTATGTGGATACATGTTGATGTGATATTTTGATTGACAATGATTAGTATGTTTATATGGCTTTGGGATTTTAAGTCGAATTTTACCTTGATGAGTTTTATAATGCCTTTCATATATAATTTTTGCCTATAGGACTAGGGCGAGTTGTGGTCGGGGTCGTGGTATGGGTTATGGAAGTGCGACCTAATTTTCGGTGATTGTAGTGGGGGTACGCTTGTGAGATGAGTGTTAATCGTTTGTGCATGGTGGAATTTACTTGTAAGTTGTGGTAACTACATGAGTTGGTGATTACCTTAATTAGTTACTCATTGTGTTTTTGTGTTATTATGGTTTGTCACGATGCTGTTGAGGCATGGATAGTCGGTCGGTCATTATGGAAAACTCTTCTTGTGGAGTAATGCTACCTGTAAGTGAGTGGTGTTACTAGTGACCTTGTGATTAGGTGTGATAGGGTATTTGAGACCCCTCGGAGATTAGTTGCATGATCGGGATTTGTGATGTAGTTTTTGGCGTGTTGAGGATTATATACGTTATGAACTATGCTATGTCTTGAGCAGTGTACTTGGGAATGGAGTATGGACGAGAATATAGTGAATGGAAGCGTAATAATTATTGGCCTAACAATTTTTTTTTTGAAATCTCTGGACATAGATGATTTTGGGGGTATCCATTTCCCTTTGGGGTGTTGTTGGTGGTCGTAGTGACGCTTTGTGGCCTTGAAAGCCTATTTAATGACCCTTGTACCCTTTTCCTAGTGTGACGCTAAGCCATGTCCCTTACTGAGGTTCGAGAGTTGAGTTACAGGTGCGTAAGCTCATAGATGTGCTCGGTGGGTTAATTATGAAATGCAGATGTGTTAGACGATGTGCTAGTTCTGGTTACGATTTTAGGGTGTGACGAGTATAGGTCCAATGGGGATTTCACGGGAGTAGAGGTTTGTGATTTTGGCTGTTGTCCTCATGGTTAGGAGATCGTGTTTGGAGACTGTGTTTGGTGTACATGGATGTGTGCTTGGATAAAATTGAGGTGTGAGCAGTATTAGATCTTTTACGAGATGACGTGATCGCTTTTGTGCCCCCCCTCGCAAGTGTTAAGTGCAAGGAATTTGAGAAACCCTTGATAGGTGTTTGTAATATGGTTGATCCAGTTGCTTAGATGGTATATCATGAGTGTGATGTCTCTTGAAGGAATAGAGATTGTTTATGTTTGAATATGTGGTGTAAGGGTGGTTATGTTGTTTGCCTTTGAGAGTGAAATGAATAGTGTTATGCTTTGTATATAACTGGTGAAGGATTTGTAGACGTGCGAGATGTGTCGCTGAGGTATAAGAGGGTTAATGATATTCGAGGGTTAAAGATGCTTAGGTTCTCGACTAATGAAAAATTGAGAGAGGTTGTGATCCCGTCAGCTTCGGTGATGTCGCGTGGTGGCTGAGTGTTGGTGCGTTAAAGGAGTAAGTGTGTGTGAGTACGAACGGTGGAAAAGCAAGATTGTGGTATACGAATCGAGTTGTGTGGTTCTTTTGTGGTCAGCTATGGGTGGATAGAGTGCCTTGATGAGTTGTGTATAAGATAGAGCTGTTAAGTGCAAAGGACGGGTCTTGGTTGACTACTTGGTGGAAAAAGTATGAAGACGTTGAATGGCATTGGTGAGGAATTAGAGAATCATATGCTATTACTACGTAATAAAGAATTGTTATACATGTAGTATGGATGTAAAGGAAGGATGCGAGTGTATATTCAAGTATTGACAAACAGCATGATTGATGATTGTTTGGAATTCAATAACTAAGTGTGTAATGGTGTGAATACGAGAGACAAACGTATGTGTTAAATGTGGGTTAATTTCGGATGTGATTGGTTGCGATTGATTAGAGGTGGGTTGATCGATTGAGGGTTAGAGGGTTGATAGTGAAACGTGGGGCTACGTATGGGCATGATAACGTACTGTGTGATGTGTTTGGATTTGTGTAGATAAGTGCGTACCTGTGGAATATTTTGTCTGTATGACGTGTTGACCCAAGTGACTCAGTGAGTTCATGTGACCATATTGAAATTAATGGCTATGATGCCAAGAAGGTAACCTCGATTGTATGAAATTTTAGCCTTGACGATGATGTGACACCTAGTAGTCCCACGAGATAAGTGTTATGGTTTGTGACTTGAGCAAGTGAAGGCGTAGGTGGGATGTTTGCAAATCATGAAAAGAAAATGTGTTCGGAGTTTTCGGTGAGTTCGGTGAGTTATTTTCTCTGGAACCAAAAGTTTGTTGCTTCGGCTCGAGAATGAGCATCTCTCCAGCTTTACTGATAGCGTTTCTAACATGCATAGAATCACGATGTAGTTTCGAGTTCTGTAGTCATCGGTTGATCTTGAAGGCTTAAACAAGATGTTAGGTATGATGCGTGTGATTCCTTGCGAGCAATGCCAGAGTTTGACGTGTGTTTGGGCATTCGAAAGTAGTCTTCAGTGTACGTTTTGATATGAAGAGCTAGTTTGTGGCATTTCAAACAAGAATCATAGTCCTTATGAACAGAAGTGGAGAATGTTTGAAACCAGTTCCAGTTGTGAATTAGTTTCGTGCTATGCGTTTAATCGATTAAGTTGGCCGTATCCGGTGTGAGTTGGATCTCAGTCTGACAACATTCGAATGACCTTAGTGTTAATGAGACCCTTTTGCGGAGGCAATCGGTGTGGATGTTTATCCTTCGAAAACTTTTTCTTGTTATGAGATGTCTTTCTTGGTAAGACCATTGATAGTTGATGGTAAGTCAGCTGACTCGAGTTCTAGTGTTGAATTTCGGAGGCAAAATTTCCTAAAAGGGGAAGGTTGTAGGGACCTGGTCCCTTTTTATTTTGAAGATTAATTAAAGTTTGTTTTGAGACCTTTGTTGGTACATGGAAAAGTGTTTTAATGGTGCAAAGGGATTGTAATTTAATTATGTTAATGATGGATGACGATAACTGTATGCTTGGTAATGTATGAGGATTATTGTTGTGGGTTGTTTAGGTGAGTTGTGAGGTGTTTGCCTTATGATTTGATTCACCTATACAGTTTCGGTTCAGAGCACCTCACAGCGTTGACCGCTCGAGCGGCTTGGGGCTTGCTCGAGCGAACTAGTGGCTGAGAGTTCGAGTAAGTGGGGACCCCTGTCTGCTCGAGCAGACTGTCGGTGAACAGACTTTAAGTTGCAGGGTAAGACATTTCATTTTCATTCCTTTCATCTCTCTATCTCTCTAGAGCAAGAGTTGAGACCTAGGATTAGATTTGGTGATTTTTTGGAGCCCCCTTGCTCCCTCAGAGTGGATTCCTTGCTTTCCTCTCCCATTGAAGGCTTGAGCTTGTCTTTGGAAGCTTCATCTTCGTCCACTAGTTGGAGATTTGATCGAGTGGAGCTTGCTCGGGTTGGTTTCTACTTGCTTGAGCTTCAAAAAGGTAGGATCTACGACTGTCGTTGATCAATACATGTATATGAGTTATATTGTTGTTGGATTTGCATAAAATCATGAAAATCTATATTTTTGGAACCCTAGTTAGGGTTTGATATTAAAGCGTGCTAAATCTTGTGTTTGTGGGTGATTTAAGATAAATTTATCTTGTTAACGTTGTTGGAGGTGCTTTGATTTGAAAAATGAGAAGTTAGGGTTACGATGGGATTAAACCTTGAACAAATTTTGGGCTTTTGGGTTAATGAATTCAAATGATGAAATTGAGGTAAGTTTTGGTAAATCGGAGGTTGTGGAAACCTATTTATGTAAAGATTCTATGAACTTTGATGAAACGAGAAAACATTGAAATATTGGGTTGGGGATTTTAAATGAATGTGATGATTTTGGTGAAATGTGATTATCATGAAATGTTCGATTGGGTGTTTTGGATTATTTTCAACTCGAATATACTAAATGTGAGAATGTTAAAATTTAGCAATGTCTTGAATCCTAATTGTGTAGGTTTGGCGAGAGGAACCATTTTTGAGTTGAGCTTACGTGTGGAATTTGAGGAATTGGTGAGGATTGAAACTCTACCTTTCGGATGGTGATCCTGAAGTGGTTTACAATGAATGTCATCCCTTTGGATGGTGACCCCGGAGTGATTTATAATGAATGTCCTCCCTTTATATGGTGATTCTAGAGTGGTTTATAATGAATGTTCTCCCATCGGATGGTGATCCTGGAGTGGTTTAAAATGTATTCTTTCGTTCGGATGGTGAGCCTGAAGTGGTTTATAATGTTTGCCTACCCTTTAGATGGTGATCCCGAAGTGGTTTCTACTATATGTTCTTCCTTCGGATGGTGATCCCGAAGTAGTTTGCAATGAATGCCCTACCCTTCGGACAATGATCCCAAAGTGGTATACGATGGTTGTGATGCTATGAGTTAACAAGAAATGGGAAATACCTCGAATTGGGTGAACTTGGAAAGCATCAAAAGATATGTGTATGTGTGTGTGTGTTGGGGGGGCTGTAAAGTCGAGAGCGTATGATGATTGAGCTAAAATGGAGTTGGTTTTGCATGATAAAAATTAGTTACGTGAATGAAAATTTTGTTAGAAAAGTAGGTTTGGTTTCTTAACTAAAGACTTATTGTGCTTCTACATGATCATCCTCGCATATCATGCATTTATTTTTCTTTAGTCTATTTCCTACGAGCCTTGGCTCATGTTATATAAAATATTTCAAGTAATCAAGTGGAACAAGTTGCCGAGTGCGGTAGACCATAGTCGGGGACTCAGTTGGGTCATTTTAATGAAATTACATGTGTTTGAAGAGACCCCCTTTTTGGAATTGTATTGTTGTAGTTTAATCTTATCATACGTTGTAATTGTAAGTTGAGGGTTAGTGGAATCCGTTTTGTAAAGCCCTAAGGCCATGTACTCATAACTTGTATGCATGTGAGATCGTCGGGTTATTTCTTCGAGCTTATACCTTGGTTTCTTTTATGAATTTTTATGGTTTAAACTGTTAGTTTTTAAGTTTTTGAGATATTTGATGTGATTCCAAAGTTAATTGTATGTTTTAACTTCAAGTTTTAGTTTACGACAACTATGTTCAAAGGATGGGAGATTTTACTGCTTTTCCAACACTCAGAAGAATTTTCAGGGTTTTGGAGCAGTTTGCTCTCATGTACCTCACCGCTCGAGCGGTGGGTGACACACCTTTGAAAATTTGATTTTTTAAAAAAAATTGTTGGTTATCACTTGGGCATCTTTTACGACATAAATAGGTATGTTTTGAGGGCTTTTTTACAGTTTAAAAGGCTCTATTTTACATCGATTTTGATGGAAACCGATATGTTTTGGTTGAGTTTTTCAACAAAGTATAGTTTTGGTTAATCGTTTGATTGGGCCTTAATGGTAAAATTTTGATCTTGGGTTCTTTACCCTTTATCTATCGCGAGATTTTATTGTTACGAAATTGGAGCGTTGCATTATCATTTTCTTACCTACCTATTGTTTACTTTAGGACCTAAATTCGAAGAAGATTTTTGGCACAGGGTATGAGCGCGATGGACTATACTACTTTGGGGAGCCACCACTATTACTACCACCATCATCAAGTCTTCAGGCCGCTCTATTACCAAATTCTACATCTCCCGTCTTCTCTCTCTAAACTTTAATTTTATGGCATGCCCATTAGGACATGCTAATTTCCTATATTTGTGTTTATTATTTCCTTCCTTAATTAAAGCTTATAAGAATAATTAATTTCAGTACAAGGTTTATGAATTCTCTAAACATACTTACACTAGTTATATTCCTCGTATGCATCGTGTGTCTGGTATGTTTGATCTTATTCACTCCGATATATAGGGACCTTCTCCGGTTGTTGCGTTATCCTGTCATCGGTAATATGTGACCTTTATTGATGATCATTCTTGATACATTTCGGTCTATCTCTAAAAAAAAAATCAAATGTTTTACCTCTATTTAATTTCTCCAAATGGTTAAAACTCAATTTTATATTGTAGTTCACCAAATACGATTT
>JAOTRH010011609.1:0-56883 GCA_034768845.1 Heliamphora exappendiculata
AGCTGACCTCACACGGCTAAACCCAACTCACTGATGAGTTCCACAACATACCAGGCAGTCGACGCTCAACCCATAACCGTACCTCTGCAACTGATAACAACTAAGTCGCACATACCCAAACTCAAACCACGATCTCGCCGTCTCTAAAGGGTGTACATGTTATATAAAAGAACGAAAACATGAAACTCGATAAACTAAGGTCGATCTATCATGTTATTCTGAACATATACCACATAATCATGCTTACACATAGCCATAAAGATTATGTAGACACCACACCGATACCGAGGAGAACCGATAAGAATGATGCGCCACTTTGGATAATCCACTCAGATTCTTTACTAGAAATCACGTCCGCAAAACGTGTTTCTAACTTGGCTCCTAAGTTTGTTAATCCGAACACAAGACGAATCAATCCTAAGGTCCAACCTCCATACTCACATATACACAATGTCAACATGCAACCAAGCACACACACATCCTCACAAGGTGCTGCCACTACCTTATTGCATGACATGATACACAAGGAAGTCGAAGTGTACGTGGACGATATGATAGTCAAATCCAAGGATCGAAAAGGCCACATCACAGCTTTGTAAAAGTTCTTTGAGAGGATTCAAAAGTACAAAATGCGACTCAACCCATAAAAGTGTGCCTTTGGAGTTACTACCGAAAAGATGCTTGGGTTTATGATCACTTAACGGAGCATTAAAAAAATTTGGAAATGCCTCCTCCAAGGACTGAGCGAGAAGTCATAGGTTTTCTAGGTAAGATATAGTTTATCAGTCAGTTCATCGCACAGCTGACAACTACCTGTGAGCCCCTCTTCCACCTGTTGAAAAAGGGAGTCGAGTTTGAGTGGGATCAGAAATACCAAGTTTCCTTTGATGCCGTACAATAGTACTTACAAAACCCTCATGTTCTAGCTCCTCTCGCACCTGACAGGCCACTGATTCTCTATTTGTCAGTAACTAATTCAGCTATGGGATGCATGCTTGCACAAGAAGGTGAAACCAAAGTAGAAAAGGCTGTCTACTACTTAAGCAAGAAGATGACGAGATCAAAAGTACGATACACGCCACTAGAGAAGACATGCTGGGCCTTGGTTTGGGCCTCCCAAAAATTAAGGTATTATATGCTGTCTTTCACAGTGAACATCATCTCCCAGATGGATCCGTTGAAGTATCTGTTTGAAATGCCGGCACTGACAGAAAGGCTAGCCCGATGGTTGTTGTTATTATCAGAATTTAATCTCCAATACGTTACCCGAAAGTTAGTCAAAGGTAGGGCAGTGGCAGAATTTCTAGCCGATCAACCAATTGAAGGAGGCAAAGACACAGAATTCTAGTTTCCTGATGAACAGCTAATGAAAGTTGGGGATGAAAAATGGACTCTATATTTTGATGGCGCATCCAATCTATATGGCTATGGAATAGGAATCCTTCTTGTCACTCCTGATGAATCACATGTTTCGTTGTCCCTAAAATTCAATTTTGAAGTCACCAACAATCAGGCTGAGTATGAAGCATGTTTAGCGGGATTGGAGGCAGCCTTAGAACTGGGGCAAGAAAACTGGAAGTCATTGGAGACTCAGCACTGGTTGTTTCACAAGCAAGAGGAGAATGGAAGGTCAGGGACTTAACCTTAATTCTCTATCATCAAGAACTAGAAAAGCTGATACTGTGCTTCAAATCAGTGATCTTCACCCATGTGCCGAGACTGTAGAACAAGTTCGCCGATGCACTGGCCACCCTAGCATCCATGATTGACTTACTGCCCGGAGTCCACATGAGACCCTTGATAATTGAGTAGAAGAGAAAGCTGGCGTATGAGATAACAGCCGCTATTGAAGAAAGCACTGACGGCCTTCCATGGTACTCTGACATTCAGAACTTCATAGAGAAAGGAGAATATCCCAAGTTTGCCAGTAAAAAGGATAAAAGGGCAATACAACGGCTATCTGTGCAGTTTGTCATTTGTGGTGGAAGATTGTACAAACGAGGACATTCTGGGGTCAACAAGCTATGCGTCAACCATGAAGAATGTCAAGAACTGATAAAGGAAATACACGCAGGAATTTGTGGACCACACATGAGCAGAAATATGTTAGCCAAGACGATCCTACGACAAGGGTACTTTTGGATGACGATGGAGATGGATTGTATACAGTTTGTGTGGAGGTGTCATAAGTGTCAGATTCATGTAAACCTCATGCACGTTCCCCCGTCTCAGCTATATAATCTAACATCACCATGGCCGTTCTCAGTATGGGGCATTGACGTGATTGGCAGAATAACACCGAAGGCATCCAATGGACACGTGTTTATCTTAGTGGCCATTGACTATTTCACCAAGTGGGTGGAAGCAGCTTCCTACTCAGTACTAAAGGCTTCTCATGTCGCTAAATTCACCAGGCAAAACGTCATTTGCCGATACGGGGTACCGCATTAAATTATCTTGGATAACGGCTCACATTTCAAATGAGAGGTTCTGGAACTTTTTGAGAAATACCGGATAATGGCTCATAAGTCCTCGCCATATCGACCGCAAACCAATGGGGCAATAGAGGCAGCAAACAAGAACATCAAGAAAATTATACAAAAGATAATCAACTCACACAAAGATTGGCCGAAACATCTACCATTTGCACTTTGGGAATACCGAACATCGATCAGAACTTCAACCGGAACTACGCCGTACTCTTTAGTGTACGAGGTAGAATCCGTACTCCCCACTGAAGTGGAAATTCCCTCGCTAAGAGTAGTGGCCGAAGCCAATATCTCAGAAGTAGAATGGCGGAGGAACCGGATGGAAGAATTGCTCTTGTTTGATGAAAGAAGACTGCAGGCCCTATTCCATGTACAAGGTTACAAAAGGAGGATAGCTCGAGCATTCAATAAGAAAGTCAAGACCCGTGATCTTTGAGAAGGAGATTTGGTTCTCAAGAAAATTAGAGCTCCTATCTTTGACCCAAGGGGCAAGTTTAAACCAAACTGGTCCAAACCGTTTCTCATCAAAACCATCATGACTGGTGGTGCAGTTATTATCATGGAATTGGATGGCAATGTGTTCTCCACTTCAGTTAACCTCGATCAACTCAAAAAATACTATCCCTGATGTAAAAATAAAATAAAATAAAAATAAAAGCTCGCTGAGTTGAAAACCAAAAAGGAAACTCATGCAAAAATTAGAGCGGCCCGTAAGGCCGAAAACCCGAAAGGGAGATCTTGGCACAAGTTAGAGAATTACAAAAGGAGAGTGTCAATACCCAAGTGAAAATCGAGCCCGAACTACATTAAGGCCTGATTTCATCTTTTTGGGATACGTAGGCAGCTTCTTTAAGAAGTCTGGCCACTTTCTTTTTTTTAACCATCTTTGAATCTGAGTAAGACCAATGCAAATTAATTTTTAAATTTTAATAATAAATACATTCAAGCTTTGGATAAATTTAAACCATCTTAAACACAAAGTGGGAGTTTTTCATTACTTCAGGCAAGACTACGAAGTTTTAAAATAAAGGAAGGGCACACAAGTCCCAAACTCTACAAAAAAAAAAAAGAAAAGCTGTGAAATTTTTCAAAATAAAGCAGAGATCCTCAAACTTTTCTCTTTTTCGCTGCTTATTTTCCCTCTTCTCTGTCTTTCTTTTTCCTATCTTGTGTCAACCATGTCTTGTATTCAGCAGAAAGATCAAGACACTGAAACTCGTGCATCTCCATCAATGAGCGAGATGGCCAGGCATCCCAATACTGTGCTAGAAAAGGAGCCCGCGGTATAGATGAGAACAGATGATTACGAATGCTGGAAAATGTGGTCTGACTACGACCGAACTGTCGCATAATCTGATGGGGGTAATAAAAGGTAGTCTGACGTAGGCCAACAAGCAGCACACCAGGATGATCCATAGTGGTCAGAGTCATAGCAGGAATCCGCCACCAAGGGCATTGCCAGGTAATGTTTGGGCCGGTCAGAGAGAAAAAATATTGTCGCCAAGATGCCTCAGTGTCACGTATCTGATAACGCGGACGGTAAAGGAAAGCAGCGACATTTTGTCTATCAGTGGAAGGCTTCTGTATAAGGTTCACCTTCTCTATCAGTCAGATCTGTAGCAAGAGCTAGAATAGTAAGACAAAGGCTTTGCAGTATAACAGAAAACTTGATAGAGAGGAAGATGTTAAGATCACCTAGAGAAGTAAAGGGCTGCCAGCAAAAGTGGTGGTTTCACCACAATGAACAGCATCCAAGCCCAGTAGTGTCTCGGCCAAAACCAGGGGCACGAAATTTTCTCCTGTGAGACCCGAACCCGTCTCTTTTTGAGACTTACATGTATATGAAATGTTTTGCATATATATTTGTTCTGTGTGTGATTTATTCGCATGATGCATGTTTATGTTTATCTGAGCATGCGGGGTTGGTTCCCGGGATTGTAGGGAATTGCCGTGCGAATTTTAAAAATTCAAAAAAAAAGATATTTTTGAGATATTTTGACTATAAATATCTTGTGTGAGATATTTTTATCAAAATATCTCCTCCTCTCTCTAGTTTTAAAACTCACCAAACGCTCTGCCTTCTCTTTAACTTCTCAGGGGCCCGGGCTTGGCTTTTAATAAACCAACTGCTGATCCTTAGTATCGACACCGTGGTCTACGCATCTATCCAGTCATAATTCTATTTCGGCGAAGCTCAGTTTTGCACGTGGATCGAGACGTCGAGTTTTGAACTCACCGAGGTAGGATCCTAGACTGTATAACTGTTAGAGGGTACTACGTGTTTCCACCGTTTAAAAACACATGAAAATGGTGTTTATGTTCTAGATCCTGTTTTGGATTAAAACTATTTTTCAACGTTTCGGGTGGATGAAATCATGCTTTGAGGGTTTCTTTGTGGCCTTATGGTAAGCTTGGGTTTTCATATTCTTGTGGATATCAAAAACAGGAGTTTGGAGGTTTGATTTGAGATTTGGAACCAAAAACAAGAAAAAATCATAGCATAAAACATTTTTTAGGCTTGTTCAGTTGACTGGACCCTTGAGTTCAGTTGACTTAATCATCTTTTTGGGGGTTTAGTTAACTGAACCTAGGGGGTCAGTCGACTGAAGTTGCTACTTCTTTGATTCATTATTTTCCAGAGAGTTTTTCAGTCGATTGGGCGCTTGGGCCAGTCGACTGAGGTCCTGTGATGGGACTTGGGTGTTGTTTCATTTGGTTTTAGGTTCCCTCACTTCCTCGTGTGATGTTTATCCGAGGTTTTTATGAAACTCTAAGGTATTAAAGGGGTTATTAGAGGTTTTCAAAAGGATAGTTTGAAAACAGAGTTTTGGGAAAACTTTTCAAACATGTTTGTGAAGGTTTGGAGCTAGCCTGTGGGGTTGAGTCTCGACTTCTAAAACGTTTTGATGAAAATCATGTTTTTACATGCTTTATTTGATCACCATGGTTCATGGATTAGATCCCTGATATATACATGTGTTGTATATTTGTTTTGTGGGTTGGTTTTGAAATGTTTATCCATAGATGTACCGTGACAACGGGTTTGGTTGAGTTGAGCTTCCATTGCTCCTCGGTGTAAGTCCGGAAACGTGCATAGCGTAGGTGCTCTGTACCTTCGGGTTAATCCCCATAAATTGAGTGATTGGGTGCTCTGTACCCTCGGGCTCAGGTTTCGTAAATTGAGTGGTTGTGTTGGGTGCTCTGGACCCTCGGGCTCTGGTCCCGTAAATTGAGTACGTTGTCGTGACTTCGTATAGAGCTTGTCATTACCAAGCCTGTGGGTTTAGGGTAATGGACGAGAGTCTATAGTTATTTCCTTTATCTTGAGTTGACAGAGTCGGTACATAGGATTACATTTACTGTGTCTCCTCGGCTGCATGTTCCGAGTAAAGAATGTTGTGTTTTACTGCTTTTCCTTAACTGTGGCATGATATCTGTCATGTTATATGCATAGTTTCAAGGATGGAAAACTGTTGGTTTTTTAGAGAAAAATCTTTGTGAATTTGTGGTTGAGTTAGCTCCCACCATATGATTACATGACCTGTATTACAGTTTACAGTCTATTTTTATTGGATTTCGGCTCACGGTGTGGGATTTCTGCTGTAAAACTTTTTTCAGGTGAGCATGAAGAGTTAACCTAGTTGTAGAGGTGATGGAAGACTTGCTGTAGTTTTCCCTTTTTGAGACATACTTACACATGTGATGCCTGTTGAGGCTGGTTTTGTACGCCTCTAGGCGATATGTTTATTCATGTATGAGATGCATGTTTTCAGTTCATGAGTGTTAAACTATGGGGATCTTTTTATCCAAATGTTGTATATTTTAATATTCAACTGTGAAACCTATTTTCTTAAATGGTTGTTTTGGTAGGGTTTCACGTGACCCGAATGTTTGGGGCGTGACAACTCCCATCCACATTTGGCCAGCAATGTTAACCAGGACATAACTATCCCGCCCATCGAAAGGGACAAGTAGATACTAGGCAAGGAAGCCGAAGCAATGTGCATAACGGCGCCGCAGCTGAAAGTCTAGATTACTGAGGTTACCAGTAGGATGAAATCTTTCAATAAGCCATGGAATGTCGAGACAGTCACCCGAGGTCAGATGATAAGCCTCCAACTTAGACAGACCACAGAGTTGCATCACTTGCTGCCGAACTGAAAGGAAGGGAGTAAGAACGACAACAGAGCCCCGTGGAGCCAAGTCCAAAATGGCAGCAAACTCCTCCACAGTGGGACAGAGTTCTTCAAAATCAAATCGAAAGACATGAGACTGAGGATCCCACAGTTGTGCAGCAGCCGCTAGTAAAGGTCTGTTAATCTTCACGGCACTCAGTGAGAAAAGGGCATTCAAACCAAATGGAGAGAAGTTCAAACGTTCAATGTGGGAAAATGCTTCAATCCATAAAAGAAGAGAAGAAGCCATCTGAATCGGAGTAACAGTAAATGGGGCATCCAGGATAGTATTTATAGGGCAGGAAAGGGCGAAAAACCAAAAAAATTGAACAAGAGGGACGATCAATGTGGCGACCGCCACCTTGGAATTGGCGACCGCCAACTCCAAAAAGCATAGTACAATGACCTCATTCTTTTGACCGGGCGACCGCCATGTTAGATTACGGCGACCACCACGTGTAAACATGACGAGTATGGGATAATTTACAATTTATGTGATCTGTGGGTTGTGACAACTAAACTATGCATCCAAGGTAAGTTTGAGTAGTAAATAAGAGAGAATCATGCATCGGACGGATAAGCAGGTAATAAAATGGCACGAAGGCCCAAAATGCAGTATATTGTATCAGAATGAAAACGGGGGCACCTAGGCCCAATAATTAACAAAACTGAGGCACACGGGCCTATGGATCAAATGTATAAAAATGTATCAAACTGGGGCACGCAGGCCCATAAAAAGTAAATATAAAAACTGGGGGGAGGCAGAGCTCTCTCTCTCAAACATGTCTCGGGCGAATTGGCCGGGAAGGGCCAGCCTCTTCCGAGATGTCATCCTCGAAGAGTCTGTCAAAGTCGTCTCCATCATCGCTACTGGAGGAAGAAATAACTCTGGATCGACTCTGAGCAGACAAAATTGACCCTTTGGAACGAGCTCGGGAGGAAGCACAAGACCCGTGACCATGTGCTAGAACTGGGGCAGGGGCAGGACCAAGGGGTGGAACAATAGCAGCTACAAGTGGCTGTCAAAAGAGAAAAAAATAATAAGAAAGCAGCATAAAGGAGAAATAAAAAAGATCAAATAGGACAAACACTTACCGGCCGAGGGGCAAAAGGAACCCCAGCTGTACGCAGAGCAGCATCCTGCTAGAGAACAAGGGTCTGTAGGACACTCATCACCATCATGAAATGATCCAGCCAAGCCTGATCCTTCTGTTAAAAAATAAAGCAGAACTGAGTAATCTACTAATAAAGAAGGGCAAAAAATAAATAGTGAGAAAAGGGTCAAACCTGAGCATGCTCTGGCTGGAACTCCGGAGCTGGAGGGACCGGGATAGGAATGTCGAAAGCATACCCATCTACAAAGGAAGATACGGTCCAAGGTATCTCGACTCTCCCAACCCTACCTCCACCAGCTGGACCAGCATCTCCACCAACTGAACCAGCATCAGCAGCAGCAGCTCCAGCACCAGTAGCACCAATACCCGTAGCCTCTCGTGCCTGTCCTCGTTTCCTGCCTCATGGGGCAACCGGGCCAGGTCCTAATGGCCCCATCAAATGAGCCCGGGCCCAGGCCATGTAGTCTCCCTCCACTACAAGCAACTCCATAGCGGGGGTCCCCTGAGTCTCCAACAGAAGGTCAACCCAGCCCAGATCCTCAGTCCGACGCATACAGGCTAGAGGAACCACTGGGATCTGAAAGTCAACCAGGCCAAGCGACTGACGAACCACTCGCTCTCCCAAGTAGTGCTCCTGTCCAAATGGCCCCTCCAGCAGGATATGCCTCGTAGTGACGTCGCAGCTGCGCATCATATCTGCGTTGGCCCGATCCTCTACCCCCCTCCAGAATGCAAAGAATGGTAAAGCATACAGTATGATGAATAGTGTGTAGTAAATAGTGCGGTGCAGAACAGTGAACAGCGCAGTAAGCAAAAAGCAGTGTATTGAACAAAAAATAAATATACCTGGTCATGGGTCAGCAAATCCAAAGATAACCGGAATCGGTCAAGGTCCTTCCCTCTGACTTTCTTCCCCTTCAGTCCTCGGGACCACCGGGCTGCTTGGGGAATAACCAGAGGGTCTGTCGCAGAGTTTGCCGGGATGTGAAGCCCGAGGAACTCATAGGTCCACAACCGCAAAGAAGAAGATGCCAATTGGCAAAAATAACAGATAATAAAAATGGATGAAGAACTACAGAAACTAAGTCATACCTCTCAGACCCTCCAGTATCCCCCAATGCTGAGCTCCTGAGGGAACCGGATCAATGTCCTCATAAAATTGTATAGAGTGGCCAGAGCAGCGCCGCCCCAATCATACGATGCGACCCAATCAAGACGAGCTAGGCTGCCTAAGTAATGCAAGTGAACGATATTCTCCTTGTTCAAAAATAAGGAGGTACCGAACATATACATAAGAAAGCCTCGGGCGACCCACTCGTAGTGGCGAGGCTCGGTGCACTAGAACTGTAAGAAGCAGTTGAAGAACCAGGTGTATCTGATTCGATCCCGGTCCATCTGTGCGGGGACAGCCCCGAGGAAATACAGCAACGCGTCAGCAGACTGTGCAATGGTGGGATCAAAGGGGATGGAAGCTCCTCCAACTCAGATGCCGGTGATGAGGGCAAAATCCAGAGGCGTTAGAGTAGCCTCGAAGGTGGTGAAGTGAAAGGTATTGGTGGTATCTTACCACCGCTCGGCCAGGACTGTTAGCCATACCCAAACGAGCAAAATCAGAGGCATCAATATAAGCCCAGCTAGGAGCAGGGAGGGCATCATACCACTCCAATACCTCCCCAGAGACAGAACCCCCGAAGCCTCAGACAAAATGACCAGCCTGTAAAAAAAGACAGATAGAGAACAAGTCAAGCAAGCAAAGTGCAGGAAATATTTGAAGGCAAAGTCCTAGGAAACTAGGCGCCCTAACCCTAGATTCGTGTGCAAGTAACGACCTTTCGATTTCTTTCAAGCCCTAAGAAACATGGCCACCCTAACCTTAGGTTCGTGATTCCTAGTGATCCTAAGTTCTAGTGCACCAGGCAAATTTTTGTCATTCTATGCTAAATTTCTTCCCAAGTGTTTATAAAAAAAAATAATAATAAAAATAAAAATAATTAAAAAAAGAGAAAAATATAACAAAAATCTTCCTAAAATTTCTAAACTTTTCTAAGATTTTTTCGCAAATTTTTAGGATTTTCTTAAAATTTTCCTTAAATTTATAAGATCTTCTAAATTTTTTTTCAAATTTCTAAGATTTTTCTAAAAATTTCTAGGATCTTCTAAAAATATTTCTCAAATTTTTAAAATTTTTCTCAAATTTCTAAGATTTTCTTATAATTTTCTCAAAATTTACTTCAAAATTTTTAGATTTTTTTTAGATTTTTTGCAAATTTCTAAAAAAAATTTAAATTTTTTTAGGATTTTCTTTAAATTTTCTTCCAATTTATAAGATTTTCAAAAAAAATTTAGGATTTTCTAAAAATTTCTTCAAACTTTTAGAATTTTTCTTAAAATTTTTCTCAAATTTCTACAATTTTTTAAAAATTGTTTCAAACTTCTAGGATTTTCTTAAAATTTTTCTCAAATTTATAGAATTTTCTAAAAATTTCTACAATTTTCAAAAAATTTCTTACAATTTTTTCTAGGATTTTTCTCAAAATTTTCAAAATGTTTTTTTTGTAAAAAATTTAAAATATTTTCTAAAGATTTCTAAAAATTCTTCCCGATTTCTTTTAAAATATGTCCCAATTTTCTAAGATTCTTTCCAAAAAATTTTAAGGATTTCAAAAAAAAAATTACCCCAAATTTCAAGATTTTTTTTAACAAAATTGCATCTAAACTTTTTAAATTTTAATAAAAACTACCCTTTTAATTTTCACGCTCCAAAAATAAAAACAAAAATTCTCCCTAAACTTGTGTTTTTTCTCCAAATAGCAATAAAAACTTAAGCCTTTTTAAGATTTTTGCTAAAATAATTGCCCCTTTTATTGGTTGTTTAAAAGATCCCAGTGTCCCTACTGTTTTGATCTCCATTTACATAGGTACCTAAGCTAAGCTCGAATCCTAATCATTATTCAACAATCAACATCTACACCAAAATAATTTAACGCATCAAAAATAAATCATCATCATCTTCATTATCATCTCATATGGGGATCCTAAACATGCGTCTACGTTTGATATTCCATACTCTGGTATTAAAACAAGTAAGGATTAGGTACTTACCGATGGGCACTGACGAGACATATGATGGTCGGGCTCCCGTAGTAGAATGTCAGCTGCAACAGCATCGGCCGGGGGCTCATAGCATCTCAAGCCACGTGGAACCACGCAATGAGGTAAAGAATCGTACGTATGCGGGTCAAAAGGTGTCGGATGGCTGTCTCCAGCATCGGGGGCTAGAAAGTCAGCCATCACGGCCTCTGCAACAGCAGCATCAGCAGCCGCCTGAACCTCAGCAGCTGCTCGTGCCTACTCCTCAGCAGCATGGCGGGAGGCACGCTCCGCCTTAAGAATGAGGGCATCCATCGCAGCAGTGGGCTGCGTGAAAGTAACCCCACCAGCAAGAAGGCTACTGGACGTACCCTCGAGAGTACCCAAGGAAGAGCTCCTACTAGCAGCGGGACCTCTTCGTGCCCCCAAATCATCGTCTCCTTGGCCCTGGCCCGCCATAAAGAGGAATGGGATCACGAATAGAAGTGTGAACATCGTGTGGTAAAAGAAAGCAGAAAGCAAAAGGTGCGAAAGCGAAAGAAACAAGAAGAGAGCTTGAGAGAGTCTTGGAAGCGCGAGAGAGCTAGAGACAGAGTAAGGATGTGAGAATGAGCTCTGCCCCGCATCACCTGGGGGTTTTATGAGCGCCTCAAGATGGCGACCGCCATGTTTGATGGTAGCGACTGCCAGGATGGTGAAGTGACACCTGGCGACCGCCAACTAAAAAGGGTTTTGATCTGGCGACCGCCATGTCAGAGGGGTTCTGTCTAGGCGGTCATCAGGTTGTCAAAGGGTCACGTCATGTCAGTGTTTCATTATGATGTTTTGTGTTTCTTAAAGGGCCGTTTGGGCATTTTTTATTGTTATTATATGTTAATTCCTTGTAGCATATTAGGTATTTTATCTTCTTTCTGTGCGCACCTTATTAGCAAAAATGATTTAAATAAAAAATAATAAAAATAATAAAAATAAAAAAAAGATAAAACAATAAAAATAATAATAATGCATAAGTAAATTTTCCTTATGGTGAGTTATTTTTGTGCACATTTTCAAATATATTTTGTTAGTTTTAAAACGTTGTGTGAAAGATTTTCTTAAATTTTATTTTATTACTCTATCTTTTTGCGATGACTCCTTTTTGATAAATCTAATTTTAAACCATAACTTGGTTTTTAATCTCATACCTCATCCTGAATTTTTAGGTCTTAAACTCGACCTATTAATTTATGAATTTCTTCCCGATAGATTTAATTCTAAGCCGCAACTTGGCTTTTGTTCTTTATCACCTCGTCTTGAAATTTTTAAGTCTTGACTCGACCTATTAATTTGATAACTAATTCGTCGGTCCTCTTCATGACCCTAAACTGACTCGTCGGTCCCCCTTACGACCCTAAACTGACTCGTCGACCCCCCTCACAACTTTAAATTGACTTATTGGTCCTCCTCATGACCTTAAACGACTCATCAGTCCTCTTCATGACCTTAAACTGACTTGTCGGTCCTCCTCATGATCCTAAACTGACTCGTCGGTCCTCCTCATGACCCTAAACTGACTCAGTCCTCATCATGACCATAAACTGACTCATCGGTCCTCCTCACGACCTTAAACTGACTCGTGTTTGCATTTATTCATGTTAGCATCCACATCGTGCTTCTTATCATTACATCTTTGCATTTTGTCCCATGAACTACGTTTTGGTCTAATCCCTTGCAAAAGGGGTACGTAGGCAGCTCGATTAAAATTCGAGTACGACCAACATCATATGCATGCTTGTGTATTTGTGGCCTAAGATTGACAGCTCAGTCAAATGGTTATTGTCTTTGGGTCTTTGATATAACCTGCTTCACGCGTTGCTATGCAACTTTTATCAAAGAGGGGCAACTGTAGACACCCCAATTTGACCCCGCCTAATCTTAGGCGAATCTGATGATGAAAACAGGTGAAATAGTGCCTCAATACAATCCTCGGAAAATAATCTAAGCTCGGTATTTGAACTCGAAACCTTCGAACCGATGAAATTTTGTCGAACCATCGAAACTTGCCGCCTAAGTAAGGCGACCACCAACTTGCATTGTGGCGACTGCTATAAAACTTTGTAGAAACCCTAACCAAAAGTGGCGACCGCCAACTTCCATTGTGGCGACCGCTAACTTTCATTGTGGCGGCCGCCATAGAACTTTGTGAAAATTTTCAAAAACATGGCGACCGCCAACTCCAAATGGCCTAGCGTGTCCCAAAACGTAGCAACATCTCATTGGTTGAAAATTTCTATAAATATCGTACCCCAGTGTACGTTTTTTGTACAAATTTTGAGTGAGAGAGACTCTGCCGATATATCAAGCAATCCCGAGCCCCGACGCCGAAATCCTGTCGAAATCCCAAGTCCCGATCCTCCAATACCTACATTTGAAGCCTTAGCTTGGAATCACCATCCGAGGATTGAAGCACTTTCCCCAATTTGAGGATTCCACGACTCAGGTACTTCGTTTGGATCTCTGATATTTCTAAACTCTGCCTTCTCTCTTTGGAGTGATTGGGTTAATTTTCAATTTTAATTTGTACATTTCTTTCACCTATGTAGCTAATATTGCTTATTGCTTAATTTACTTTGTTAAATTTGGTCTTTTAAATTAATCGCTTATTTCACATATTCACATTAAGTACATTGTCTTTATCTCTCTTATTTTTATTACTTCATCAATTTAGTGCTAAAATATTCTTGTAATTATAACTAATTAATGTTGTTAATTGTTATAATAATGCACTTATATTTATATGAATGTAGTAATTAATACTACATTTCACATTTAAATTAGATAATTATTTTCAATTTCTTTTATCTTTCTAACATTAATCTAATTTCCTTTATTAACTTTTCTCTTCATTTCTTTTTTTTTAATAATCTCAATTTAATGTATCCTTCTCTTAAGTATTAGTTTAATATCTTTCTTTCATTTGCAATGTAACTTTAATTTTCTTTTTTTTACATAGCATTTTCTTTCTCATAAACATTAGTTTAATATTTTTGTATTAGCATTTATCTTTTCTTTATTTTCTTTTAGTTAATTTAATATCTTTTTCTAGTTTTTATTTTTTTTTTCTTTTCTTTCTCTTTTATATTAGTATAATTTCTTCCTTTAATATTTTCTTGTCATTACTAGCTTTAAATTTCTTTATAATGTTCAGTTTTCTTTTTATTTTCTCTTAATGCTAATTAATTTTTTTCTTTATTAGTATTTTCTTTCCCTTCATGTTAGTATTTATAAGGCTCCTTCTTCATTTTCTTTTTCTACCTTTATTTTCTTATAACTTTATTTTATCTTTCTTTTTTTTTTTCTCATTTTCATTAACCATACAAAAAATCACAAAAAGTCTTTTAATTTAATTCTCATTCTTTGAATGCAATTTTCTTCTCTTTTGTTTTCTTTTCTCTTTATTTTCTTTCATCTCTTTTAAAATTTTAATAGTTAGCTTTCGTTCTCATTAGTTCAATAAATATTTTCTAGTTTTCTTATTCTTAATATAAATTTTCTTTTATAAATTTCCTTCTTATTTTCTTTAAATCTTTGAACTCTCTTTTGTTAAAACATACTTATTTTTTTAGTAGACTTTCTTGCTTTTAAAACATAGAATTCTTGTGCATCTTTTATTTTTAGTACTTATCATGTTTCTATTTTCCTTTCTAAATGAATATTGTGCATGTGTTGGTTATCTTCTTTAAATGCATGTTCAGAGTAGTTTAATTTATTTTGTAGCAAATCATGTCTAAGTTATTTTAGCATCTTTAGTTTATTCATTTGAACCATGCTAGTTTAGTTTTTGTAAAATCGCGTGCGGGTATATTTCATGTATCTTTTAAATAGAAATTGCATGTCATACGACTTAAGAATTAATCCATTTCTTTGTCCTAACTTGGAGTGCTATGTATATATGTTATGTATTTTTTATATTTAATTTTAGATGTTCTCTCTTTGCCTCCATTTTCTTTAGTTGCATGCATTTGAAAAATTCTGTTAAAGAACCGATGATGATTAGTAGAGGCCAACCTTATGGTTGGGCGAACAGGGTGCCTAACACCTTTTTCGATTCGTACCTTAACCCCCGAACTCTATTTCTCTGGTTAACGTTTTAAATATCAGTGGCTATTTTTGTTTTTCTTAGTTTTTCTCAAAAACTAAGTGGCGACTCTATTTTCGATAAAAAAAAGTTTTCAAAATTTAGTTTTCAAGGTGTTAAAATATTTTTTAAAACATATTTTGAATTCCCTTATTTTTTACCTCTGAATCCCAACGCCACACTGTGCTTACAGTCTCGGCCCAAAAGTATCTTCGTATATTATTTTTACAGAGCGTGGTTCTAGCCATTTCTTCTAAAGTCCTATTCTTTCTCTCAATAACTCTATTTTGTTGAGTGGCTCTAGGAACATAGAAGTTATGGTTTATACCACTTTCGTCACAAAATTTTTCAAAATCTTTGTTCTCAAATTCTCTACCATGATCACTTCTGATACTTAAAATTTGAAAACTTTTTTCATTTTAAATTGTCCAAGATAATTTTACAAAAAAGGCAAAGGCGTCATCCTTATGAGCTAAGAATAGCACCCAAGTGTATCTAGAGATATCATCAACAACAACAAAAGTATATCTCTTGTCTCCAAGGCTAAAGTCCTTGTTGGATCAAACAAGTCTATGTGCAATAGTAGTAGGGGCCTAAAAGTAAAAATTATATTTTTAGATTGAAAAGAACTTATTACTTGTTTGCCTTGTTGACATGTATCACAAATTTTGTTTTTTCAAATTTGATTTGAGGTAAACTAATCACCAATTTCTTTTTTAAAAGTTTTGAAATCAAGTTTATGTGTGCATGTCCAAGCCTTATATGCCACAACTAACTATTATCACTCAAGGTGGCTAAGCACTTTGTATCATTTTTAAAAAGGTCATTTAGATTGAAAGTGCAAATATTTTCATGCGTATGGCCTTCAAAGATAACTTTGTTGTCAATTAAGTCTTTAATAGCATACTTAGCATGATCAAAGACAACCTTGTGGCATTTTTCACAAAGTTAACTTATGCTAAGAAGGTTATGTTTTAAACCATCAATAAGCAAAATATTTTCAATAGAAGGGAAATGAATTTTACCAATACAGCCAATTCCTATGATTTTACATTTGCTATGTCACCAAATATCACAAATCCACCATCTTAAGGCTTGAGGGATGCAAACATTGATTTATCACATGTCGTGTGTCTTGAGCAGGCACTATTCAGATACCACATTCCTTCCTTGAATGAGAACTTGAGACATACCTGCAAAGAGAATCAAGGTTTGAATTTTGGTATCTAAACTTTCTTGGGTCCTTTAGTGTTAGTTCCATGCAGGTGTGTTCCCTTTGGAACTCAAACCCTCTTAACAGGTAAATCAAAATGTTTTTTATGTGCACAATGTAAGACAATGTGTCCATACTCATAATAATGAAAGCAAGTTGCATTTGAGTGATTTGAGGATGCTTTGACAAAAATATTGCTCAAGAACTTTTGTTTCTTCTTAGGTTGATATACAATCCCAACCTTATCAAAAACACATTTTTGTATACCAAGAAATTTATCTTAGTTTTCTTTTCCACGTGTAAACTTATGTACAATTTTTGTAGGGTCTTCAATCTTTTCTTTTAAAACTTGGTTTTCATCATTTAAAGATAAAATATGTTTTGACAGTAAAAGTTTCTCTTCTTTTAAAGTTCCAATGTCACAGGATGAGGAAAGAACCAACTTTTTAAGAATGGAGTTATTAGCACCCATTGTTCTCAATTCATCATGTAAATCTTCAAATACAATTTGAAGTTCATCTAAGGAAAAGGGTTCATTAGTTACCTCATCATCTTCTTTGGTCATGAGACAAAGATTAGTAATTTTATTTTTTTTCTTTTCATCCTCAGAGCTGCTATCATCACTCTCACCCCATGCAGCTATCATAGCCTTCTTAAATCCCTTCTTGAAGTATTTCTTGAGTTGGGGACACTCATCTTTCACATATCCAAGCTTCTTGCATTCATAGCGTATGATCTCATCTTTCTTGAAAAATCTTTTTCCTCCTTATTTCTTATATCTAAGAAGCCTTTTGAACTTTCTTGTTATGAGGGCTAGATCTTAATTTTCGTCACTAGTGGATTTTTCATCAGATTCCTCATCAAGAGTGTAGAACTTGAAGGCAATGCCCTTCTTCTTTTTATTGTCATCTTCTTCATCCACCTTGATGTTCATCTCATGAGTCATGAGTGATCTAAGAAGCTTCTCCAAACTAACTGTATTGAGGTCCTTAGCTTCTTGAATGGCAATGACTTTAGCTTTCTAATTTTTAGGCATTCACCTAGTAAACATTTCAGAGATAGTTTCATCACACTTCATTTTAAACAATTCATAATTATGAACTAGCATGCTTATCTTAGATTCTTTGACTTGGTTGGTTCCCTCATGGGTATCCTCAAGTCTATCCCAAATCTCTTTAGCAGTGTCACAGGTGGAGATCCTATTGATCTCATTGGGGTCAAGAGAGTAGTATAAGAGATTCATAGCATTGGCATTTTTTTGAATCTCTCTTATGCCATTTTCAGTTAATTCATTTTCATGTTTAGGAACAATAGCTCATCCAACATAGCATTGGTAGGTCTTTTGAGTCTATTTATGATAACCCTCCATAGGTCATAGTCGACGGCTTGAATGTAAATTCTCATTCTAGCCTTTCAATAATTATAATTTGTTCTATTGAACAAAGGAGGTCTATTGGTGGACTGACTGTCAGATTCAATAGGTCTAATAATAGTGGTTGCCATTGAAAACTCTTAGATGGTTAAGTAAAAAATAAGAGCCCAAGCTCTGATACCAATTGTTAGTCTTAGAAATTTCAAAAGGGGGTGAATTGGGTTTTAAAAAATAATAATAACAATTTTAAAAAAAATTTTAAAATCTTTTAATTTCACAAGAAAATATAGCAAATATATCAAGAACTAAAGTAATAAGAAAATTAAAGAGATTAAGGAGAGAGAAATTGAGCCGAACACCAAGATTATGGTGGTTCGGCTTCTTCCAATCCTATGTTCCCTCCTCAAGACTCCCATTGAGAATTTTCACCAATATAGATTGCTTCACGGGCACATTCAAACCTTTTTACTCCCATTGAGAATTTTCACTAATATAGATTGCTTCACGGGCACATTCAAAGCTTTTTATAACCTCAAAATGATCCTACGAAAAAAACCCATATTTTCTTCTAATCACTCTTGAACTCTTCTTTGAAGAGTATCGCTCACTCGCTCACTCAAAGGATCAAGGGTGACTCACCCTTAAGTACAATAAATGTAGTATTCAATGAGATACACACTCTCTTTACAAATGATTAAAAATAAATGAATACAAAGAGGTGAGATTTGGCTGGAAGAGTTAATGAGCAATAAATGCTAAATTGAAGATTTGAGCTTTTGATTCAAGCAATAGAAAAGTGTCTAGATCTTCTAAGCTTTAAAAATTAAATCCTTATATAGCTACCTGAAGTAAATGACCGTTGGTGGGTTGGTGGGGGCAATTAATGCTTTGAAATCCAACCGTTGGAACCAGCACGAGATTTAAAATCTATCGCAGGGGTCGACTCAAACTCATTTTGTGTTGACTCAAGATATTTAGGGCTTGGTTCTTTAAGTGATTGTGTTGACTCATTTCTTCAATGGTATCGACACAAATTCTACATCTTCTTCACCCACACGGTGGTGTCGACTCATGGAGCTTTTGGTGTCGACTCAATCATTACTTTAGTTTTTAAAAAGAGACCTTTGGTGTCGAGTCATATCGTCTTTGGTGTTGAATCATTTCATCTGGCAAGCTATTGGAATTTTGGTGTCAACTCATCTTCATTTTGGTATCGACTCATAAAATTGCAGTTAATCTCGATAGTTTTAGAGTTGACTCATTTTGATCTTGTGTCGACTCAGAAAATTACAAACGGTCTCAATTTTTTTGGAGCCGACTCAAAGTCATTTGGTATCGACCCAAAAGTCTTGTTCCCGCGGGGAACCTTTGTGTCGACTCATAAATCTTTGTGTCGACTCATTTGAGTTGGAGTCAGGAAATGATTTGAATCTCTAGTGTCGACCTATTTAGATTTGGTGTCGACTCATTTTGTTCAACTGCCTAGATTTCGATTCAATACTAAATGAGTTTACCTAAACTAGTTTGGTGTCGACTCAAATGAGTTTCTTAAAACATCTTTAAAAAATATACTGAGGTGTCGACTCAATTTCTCAATAGTGTCTACACACTTGAGAGTTTTCAAGCGTACTTAGCCTTTAGGTGTCGACTCAAAATGTTCTTTGACAAAACACAGAATGTCAACCAATTTGATGCAAGAAGTCCGCACAAATGGCTTAAGGTGTCGATTCATTAGTCATGTAATTGATAGTAGTGTGTCATCCCAAGAGGGGGTTGAATTGGATATTTAAAAAATATTAATTCAAATATTCAAATACAAGTATATGACTTTTTAATTCACAAGTATATATTCAAATATAACTACATGTTTGAGGATTAAAGCACAAGTATATTTTAAATAATTTTATAAACAAAAACTTTTTGTTAGAAGATTTAAGTGGAAGTGTATATTGTAATGTACAATATATTCAACGCTTTTCTAGTTTAAAATACAAGTATAACTTTCAATTTTAATTTGCAAGTGTATTTTCAAATATAATTTCTTGATAGAAAATTTAAAGTACAAGAATATTTGATTGACAATATTTCTTGCAAAGTGAAATCATATGATTCAAAACTTTTCTTGTTTTAAAATTTAAAGGCACAAGTGATGATTTAAATATTGAATGATTCAAGTCCAAATGTATGTGATGCAAAGACAAGCAACAATATAATAATATAAATAAATAAATAAGCAAGATAGAAGAATGAAACCACAATTTTTACAAGGTTCGGCGCAACGGTCTACGTCATTTTTTCAAGCCAACCGCTATGAGAATTTCTCACTATCACTCCTTCAATAAGCGGAGTAGTCTCTCTTGAGAATGTACCCTTCTCGAGTAATCCAATCTTTGTAGGCGGATTAGCCTATTTTGAGAAACGCATTTCTCAAATATAATAGAATGACAAGAAAGTGTACAAAAGAATGCTCCTATGATGAGCAGATGAGTACAAGAATTGAAAGCACTAACTCATTTCCCAAAAAGATATATCAATGAAGCTCAAAGAGAAATCTAAACAATCTTTTCTCTAAAAAATAAGAATAAAAAACTCAAGAGTTTAAGCACAAATGAAGAATGTATATGAGAGAATGTTTGATAGGCTTTAAGTGGATAAAACCAGAGCTCAAAGGCTCTATTTATAGGCCTCAAACTTGGACTAGTCGTTGGGCTAAACATGGAAATGTCAAACTAGCCATTTCAGCACAAAATTCAAATTTTAGCCTATTCAGTCCACTGGATAAGCTCGTTCGGTCAACTGGACCAGCCTTCAGTTAACCGGATCTGAAGATCAATCGATTGGACTGTGTTGAATCTCAAAACTTGTTTGACAGACCATTTTCAGTCGATTGGATGCAATGCATTAGTCGACTGGAATGCTAAAAATCCAGAATTTTGATTTTTCAAAAGGTTTTGATCTTTTTATATTTTGGAAAAATATTTTTAAGTTATTTTAGGATTCCTATGAGCTTTAAAAGACATAATCATGAGTTTAGTGATTTTACATAGATCCCAAAAAATGATACAATTAAAATTCTTCAATCCTTCACTTCTTTGATGTTCTTCAATACTTCAACCTTTGCCTTTGTTCCAAAGAGATTGTCACCAAAGTATTTGAGTTGAAATTGCGACATGGCTTCCACTTATTTGATTGTGCTATTTATATATTTCCTATCAACTCAATTTGTACAATTAGATACATAGGTTTGTTATCATCAAAACAGTTATTAAAGCCTTATTAGGCCAACAATCTCTCCCTTTTTGATGATGACAAAAACTTGACAAAATAATGTAGGAAAACTAAATAAAGCCCCCCTATCAATAAGTCCGTAATAATAAATTTGAAAACTCCCCTTTACAATAAAGCTAAACTTGTCTACTATGATCACTTCTGATACTTGTGATTTGAAAACTTTTTTCATTTTGAATTCTCTGATACAGTTTTATCAAAGAGGCAAAGTTTTCATCCTTATGAGCTAAGAAAAGTACCAAAGTATATCTAGAGAAATTATCAATAACAATAAAGGCATATCTCTTGCCTCTAAGGCTAAGAGTCCTTATTGGACCAAACAAGTCCATGTACAATAGTTGTAAGGGCGTAGAAATTGAAATTACCATTATAAATTAAAAAGAACTTCTAACTTGTTTGCCTTGATGACATGCATCACAAACTTCATTCGTTTCAAATTTGATTTGTGGTAAACCAATCACCAACTCCTTTTTCAAAAGTTTTGAAATCAAGTTCATGTAAGTATGCCCAACTCTTCTATGCCACAACCAATTATTATCACTCAATCCACCTAGGCACTTTGTGTTATTTTTTGAAAGGTCATTTAGATTGAAAGTATACATATTTTCATGCCTATGACCCTTAAAAATAACTTTGTTGCCAATTGAGTTTTCAATAAGACACTTAACATGATCAAAGACAACCTTGTGCCCTTTGTCACAAAGTTGACTTATGGTAAGAAGGTTATGTTTTAAATCATCAACAAGTAAAATATTTTCAATAGAAGGGGAAAGAATTTTACCAATACAATCAATTCCTACAATTTTACCCTTGCTATTGTCATCAAATGTCACAAATCTACCATCTTTAGGCTTGAGGGATGCAAACATTGATTTGTCACATGTCATGCGTCTTGAGCAGGCACTATCAAGATACCACATCCCTTTCTTGAATGAGGACTTGAAACACACCTGCAAAGAAAATTAAGTTTTGATTTATGGTACCCAAACTTTCTTGGGTCATTTGGTGTTAGTTCCATGTGAGTGTGTTCCCTTTGGAACTTAAACCCTTTTAACATGTTAAATATGTGATTTTCTATGTAGACAATGTGTAACAGCGTGTCTATGCTCATAACAATGAAAGGAAGTAGTATTGGAATGATTTGAGGATGCTTCAACAAAAATGTTACTCAAAAACTTTTGTTTCCTCTTTGGTTGGTATCTAATTCTAGTTTTGTCAAAAATACACATTTGCATTCCAAGAAGTTTGTCTAAGTTTTCTTTTCTAAAAGTAAATCTATGTACAATTTTCTAAGGTCTTCAACCTTTTCATTTAAAACTTGATTTTTATTTTCAAAGACAAAACTTGGTTTGACAACAAACATTTTTTTTCTTTTAAAGCTACAATTTCACAATATGAGGAAAGAACCAACGTTTTAAGAATAGCATTTTTAGCATCCATTTTTCTTAATTCATCATGTAAATCTTCAAATGCAACTTGAAGTTCTTCTAATAAAAAAGGGTCATTGGTTACCTCGTCATCTTCTTTGACCATGAGGTAAAGGTTAGCAACTTCATTTTTTTTTCTTTTCATCATCGGAGCTTCTATCTTCACTCTCACTCCATGTAGCCAATATTGCCTTCTTGAATCCCTTCTCGAAGTATTTTTTGAGTTGGGGACACTCGGCCTTCATATGCCCAAGTTATTTTCATTCAAAACAAACGATCTCATCTTTCTTGTGATTATTCTTGAATCTGCTTGACTCACCTTTGAACTTGTTGGGCTCTCATTTGTAGACATATTTCTTGAAGAATCTCCTTTCTCATTATTTTTTACTTCTAAGAAACCTTTTGAACTCTCTTGTAATGAGGGTTAGATCTTCATTTTTATCACTTGTGGAGTTTTCATTAGATTCATCACCATGAATGGAAGATTTGAAAACTATTCCTTTCTTCTTTTTGCTACCATCTTCATCATCCATTTTGATATTCATCTCATGAGTCATGAGTGAACTAAGAAGCTCCTCCAAGCTAAGAATAGTCAGATCCTTTGCTTCTTGAATTGTTGTGACTTTAGCTTCCCAACTCTTAGGCATATATCTTAGGATCTTTCTCACCATCTCTGTATTAAGAGTAAACCTTGCCAAGAAATTTTAGTCCATTAATGATATCAATGAATCTAGTGAACATTTCAAAAATAGTTTTTTCATACTTTATTTTAAATAATTCATAACTATGAACAAGCATGCATATTTTAGATTCCTTGGCTTAGTTGGTTCCCTCATGGGTAACCTCAAGTATATCCCAAATCTCCTTGGCAGTGTTACAGGTAGAGATCTTATTGAGCTCATTTTGGTTAAGAGAAAAATATATAAGATTCATAGCCTTAGCATTTTTTTGTATCCCTTTTATATCAGTCTCAGTTCGTTTACTCTCCGGTTTAGGAATAGTTGCCCCTTCAACAGTCTTGGTAGGTCTTTTAGGTCCATTTATAATAATCCTTAAAAAGTCATAGTCTACTGCTTGAATGTAAATTCTCATTCTAGCCTTCCAATAATTATAATTTATTATATTGAACAAAGGGGATCTATTGATGGACTGACCTTCATACTGAATAGATCCAATACTGGTGGTTGCATAAAAACTCTTAGACGGTTAAGCCCATGAACAAATCAAAAATTAATGAGGTTAAGGAGAGAGAAAATGAACTACACACCAAGATTTATAGTGGTTTGGCTTCTTTCAAACCCACGTTCACTTCTCAAGACTCCCCTTGAGAATATCCACTAGGATCGAATGCTTCACAGACGCATTCAAAAACCTTTTACAGTCTCAAGAAGATTTTACAAAATAATCTCCTATTTTTTCAAATCTCACTTGAGCTTTCTTTAAAGCGGATCACTCACTTTATTAAAGAATCAAGGGTGACTCACTTTCTATTACAATAAATGAGAGAATCAAAGATTCACTAACTCACTCTCTTTTTACAAATGATTGAAAACAAATGAACAAGAAAAAGTAAGAATCCGCTGGAGGAGTAAATGAGTAATAAATGCTTTTTTGAAGATTTGGAGCTTTTGATTCAAACAATAGAACAGTGTCCAGATATTTGAAACTCTAAAAATTTATTCTTTATATAGCCATTTAAAGTAAATGACCGTTGGTGGATTGGTAGAGGCAATTGATGCTCTAAAGTCAAGCTGTTGGAACCAGTGCGAGATTTTAAATCTATCGCAGGTGTTGAAACAAAATCTTTTAATGTAAACACAAAATGTCTAGGGTTTGGTTATTCAAGTGCTTGTGTCGACTCAGTCTTTGTTGGTGACGATTCAATTTTTTCATTTACCCCACCCACACAGTGATGTCGACCTCATGCATTTCTTCAGATTTCTAGGTGAGACTTTGGGGTCGACTCATATCTCTTTGGTGTCGACCCAATTTGTCAAAACAGCTACTGAAATTTTGGTGTCAACTCAAAATCGTTGTGGTGTCGACTCATTAAGTTATAGTTAGTCTCGTGACTTTTAAGTCAACTCATCTTCATTTAGTGTTGACTCAAAAAATCTCAGGCAATCTCAGTTGTTTTGGTGTTGACTTATTTTCGTTTGGTGTTAACCCAAATGTCACGCCCCAAACTCGGGGTCACGTGAAACACCCACAAACAACCAACCCGAGAATACATTATCAAATATAAAACATACATGCATTGTATATAATCGCCAAACGGCATACATTACACGGTTCTAACACCGGAAAAATATGTTACAACATACATGTAACAGAAGAACAAAAAGGAAGACTACAGCTCTTCCACCTCCCCGACACCTCCGAATCAACCAGCGTAACCGATACCTAAAGAAAAGCAAATCCCACACCGTGAGCCAAAACTCAACAGAAACTAGACAGACATGCAGTATAAGCTAAACATGCTAGGAAAACGAGGTGTAGTTTTAAACTCTTTTTCAAGCCTTAAAAACAATTTTCACATGCAAACGGGAAAGCGAAGATAAAAACTATCTTTTGACTCACTCGTATGAGCCTTGAAAAACAATTGAAAAAGGATTTTTAGATAGCGATTCACACGACTCTTAAAAATAATTTAAAAATTGGTCTATCAGTCTCACAATGCAATTCATGCAATCCATGTACCTTTTCGAACTCCCACCGAAGGACCACAGCCCCCAACATGCAACGCATGCAACCCGAGCAACACACAACGCATGCAACCCGAGCAACACACACATCTTTATGGACTTTCACCGTAGGACCATTATCCGCCCGCATCACATATCTTCATGGACTTTCATCGTGGGACCGTAGCCCTCATCAATGTACCTTTATAGACCTAAACCGAAGGACCTCAGCCTTACTGAACACACCTTTGCGGACTTCAACCGAAGGACCGCAGCCCCAACTTTCTCATACTATCACCGAAGGACCGCAACCCTACCAAATACACCTTTACAGACTTTCACCAAGAGACCGCAGCCCTATCGAACACACCATCAGCCAGAGCTAACATTTACAGAACCACGTGTCCATCTATCTCATATCATACACCTATGCATAACCTAATCAGGATTTAAATGCATAAAGCCATGTACTATCACTACATTACATGAACCACGTCACATATTACACATGCGACTCACA
This sequence comes from Heliamphora exappendiculata, assembly GCA_034768845.1. NCBI lineage: Eukaryota > Viridiplantae > Streptophyta > Magnoliopsida > Ericales > Sarraceniaceae > Heliamphora > Heliamphora exappendiculata. The sequence continues at coordinate 25,491 of JAOTRH010011609.1, forward strand.
CAACACCTGCAACGTATGCAACATGCATCACATGCATCCGTTCCTCATATTCCACATAACCATGCCTACAAATTTTTTGAGTTTTAAAGCATGCAACTATGGTACACGTAACGATTCAAAAACCATGTAATCCAGTTACATAATCCATACATAATAAACCACAGTTATAAATGCATAAAGACAACTATAAGCGCACATAGCCATATAACCTCAAACCATGACATCACTCGTCACAAAATCCGACATCCACTCACCGGGACAGCCGGCAACCCACACAACCAAGCCTAACTAGAAGGCTACACCAAATCCTTCAAACCATGAGGTCACTAACACCACCCTTCTCTCCAAAGGTGCCACGGGGCCTAACACGCTCCACAACCAACGATGCACAAGCACCACGCACATAATTGTGCCCCAACAACCCGCCTGTAAATCGATCCACGGACCCGCACGTCCCGCACATAACCAGCATGTCACACTCGAGGACGGCATCCAACAGTATTTCAATTGACTAACCCCATAATCAATCAACCGAATACCATTGAAAACCAATTGGAAACCAAGAAACCAACCACCAAAACCACCAACACACAGCCCAGAACTTCAGTCGACTGAAAAATACACTAGAAAAGCCCCAAAACGCCAAACACACAGTTCAATCGATCGACCCCATGAGTTCAGTCGACTGAACCCAAGAAACTATGATCCAGTCGACTGAACCTTTGAGTCCAATCAACTGACCAAGCCCAGAAACTGTTTTTAAGCTACGGTTTCAACCTCCAAGCCTCAAATCAAAGCCTCCAAACTCCCATCCAACACCCTCAGACATACACACGCCCAAGCCTAACCTCAAAACCACGAAAGATACACCTGATACCCGATTTCATCCACCAAAATCGTCGAAAAATGAATTTTAAACCCAAAAACCCAACTTGAAATAAACTCAAATCTACAGCAATCTAACTGTTAAAAACACACACGATTACACGTAGCACCCTTATACAGCAGTAGGGTCTATAATTCTACCTCAGTGAGTTAAAAACTCGACACCTCGAACCACATGCAAAATTGAGCCTCGTCGAAATAGAATTCTATCGGGATGAACGCGTAGCCCACTGTGCCAAAATCAAGGATCCGCTGTTGAATCGTCAGAAATCGAGACCCAGGCCCCCGAGAACTTAGAGAGAAGGCAAAGAGAAAAAGAAGGAAACTTACTAGAGAAATTTTAAAAATATCTTTTGAAAATATCTAACTCCAGATATTTATAGGCCTCCAAAATATCTTTTTTTTTAATTTTTTAAAATTCGCACCGCAATGTCCCACAGCCCCGGGAACCTGCCCCGCATGCATATCTAACCCCGATCATGCATCAAAAAAATTTAAACATGCTAAAGCAAAAACGCTAAACGCGCGTCAAAAAAATGTCAAAAATGAAAACAGGTCATGGTCTCACAACTCTTCCCCCTTAAAGGAATTTTGCCCCCAAAATTAAGCATAAGGTCAAAGAAACAACCCCGTCGATCACAATCAACACAGGTACACGAGATGATTAGCTGAATCATTTATAGGATATAGTCAAACAAGGTCAGGTATCCTAAACAATGGCCAACTATATCAAAGACACGGGATCTACAACACACCCCAACCTCACATCGTCACCAGCCACTGCCTCAACACAGCATACCACCCATAGAGTCCTTCACCAACTCCCAAACAGATGCAACAAAGAAACTGGCCCAAAGCCGATAGACTCAGAAAGTACCTCTGCTCGCTGAAGGTACATCTGCATCATCGAGCACAACCGGTGCCCTGGAAGAACTAGGAGCTATGAGGGAATACGCTCGTGGTAGTGTCACTCTGCCCTATCTGCTATAACTCGGCGCTATCGGCTACCGCACCGACTGAACTGAAGTACCCCCACCTGCCATTCAGGAAGTCTGAACTGCAGGATACTGCTGTCGCTCCTGCACAAATGAACCCTCTAGTATGCTCACTGTACTCGGCGCACCCCCTCTCTAGGGACAGTTCCTACGAACATGTCCAGGCTGACCACATCCATAGAAAATTTGTAACTCTCTCCCCTGTGACTGAATCCATGAACCCTGGGATAGCTTTGTCTGCGGGCACTCTGACACACGATGCCCCGGCTGTCTACACTGATAGCAAATCAACTCCCTCTGCTCTGACCTCCCAGATGAAGCCACTGATGGTGCTGGTGCAGAGAACTGTTGTGGTAACCCAGATGGGTGAAAACTAGGACTAGAGGACCTCTGCCTCTTGTTGGAATGCCCACCAATCTATGCCTTGGTCCCACCCTGTGATGTTTTGGCCTCCCTGGAAGCTCGAATGTCAGTCATAGTGTTCTTAACCCTCGATGCTGCCTCCACCAGCTCTATGAAGACACGAAGCCCCAATGCAACCACACGCTCCCTAATCGCTGGCCTCAAGCCCCGCTCAAACCTCATCGATCGTAGCTCATCTGTGCTCACCAACTCTGGAGAAAATCGGGACAAGCTTGTAAACCTGGCCTCATATTGCATGATGTCTATGGCCCCCTGGGTAAGAGTGTAGAACTCCTCCCTGTACAAATCCCTCTTCGAAGTCGAGAAGTATTTCTCCAAAAACACACCTGTAAAGGCTGCCCATGTGACTCCCACAATGGTTCTGGCATACTTTCACCACGCATAAGCAACACCCCTCACCTGGAAAGTAGCAAAAGAAACCCGCAACTCGTCCTCCTCAATCTATAATGTGTCTTGGATCCGAGTCACCAACTCCAGTCACTCTGTCGCCACAATAGGATCAGGATCCCCAGCAAAGGTAGGCAGATCCATGTGCCTAAACTCTCGCATCGCTACTGTAGCCCTCGCCTCAGGCACTCCCTCTCTCTCTAACGATCTCACCTCTAACCAACAGCTGGATGGAACCAACCATCTCACGCAATAACCCCGTCGCGTCCATCGGTCCCAGGAGAGCATTTGCATCCCCAGCATTAGGGATAGGAACATCCCCTTGGTCAGCACCATGGCCACGGCCTCGACCATGGCCTCGTCCTCGTCTCACAGACATCGCATCTATATACAAGAGATAGAACATGAGATTCAACACATAGCATAAACCACATAAGTATGCTAACACATAGCCACATAAGTTCCTGCTAAACAAAACCCCACATATCGAGGAGAACCAACAAGAATGACACGCCAATCTGGATAACCTACTCAGATTTCCTGCTATAAATCACGTCAGCTAAACGTGCTTCTAACTTGGCTCCCAAGTTTGTTTTCCCAAATAGCCAAAGGCAAAACTATCACTCCTAAAATTCAACCCCGATGCTCGCATATACACATGATTCACATATCTAACATGGTGACACGTTCATGTTATCAAAGCGCCTAAACACATGCAATCAAGCATACGCAATCAACCTCAAACAGTGATGCAACCTCTTCCCACGGCTCTTAGGTATTCGAACCCAAACCTCTTATACCAATCTGTCACTCCTCAAACTCTGGATCACATGAAACACCCACAAACAACCAACTTGAGAATACACTCTCAAATATAAAATATACGTGCATTGCATATAATCACCAAACGGCATACATTACGCAGTTCTAACACCGAAAAAACATGTTATAACATACATGTAACTGAAGAACAAAAAGAAAGACTACAGCCCTTTCACCTCTCCGACACCTCCGATCAACCAGCGTGACCAGTACCTGAAGAAAAGCAAATCCCACACTGTGAGCCAAAGCTCAGCAGAAACTAGACAGGCATGCAGTATAAGTTAAACATGCTAGGAAAACGAGATGTAGTTTTAGACTCTTTTTCAAGCTTTAAAAACAATTTTCACATGCAAACGGGAAAGCGAAGATACAAACCATCTTTTGACTCACTCACAGGAGCCTTGAAAAATAGTTGAAAATGGTTTTTAGATCGCAATTCACACGACTCTTAAAAACAATTTGAAAACTAGTTTATCCGTCCCACAATGCAATTCATGCAATCCATGTACCTTCTCGGACTTCCACCGAAGGACCACAGCCCCCAACTATGCAACGCACACAACCCGTGCAACACACAACGCACGTAACCCGTGCAACACACACATCTTCACGAACTTTCACCGTAGGACCATTATCCGCCCTCATCACATATCTTCACGGACTTTTATCGTGGGACCGCAGCCCCCGTCAATGTACCTTTATGGACTTCAACCGAAGGACCTCAGCCCTACCGAACACACCTTTACGAACTTCAACCGAAGGACCGCAGCCCTAACCTTCTTGGACTATCACCGAAGGACCGCAGCCCTACCGAATAAACCTTTATGGACTTTCACCGAGGGATCGCAACCCTATCGAACACAGCGTCAGCCAGAGCTAACATTTACCGAACCACAAGTCCATCTATCTCATTTCATACACCTACGCAAAACCTAATCAGGATTTAAATGCATAAAGCCACGTACTATCACTACATTACACAAACCATGTCACATGTTACACACGCGACTCACACAACACCTGTAACTCATGCAACATGCATCACATGCATCTGTTCCTCATATTCTGCATAACCATACCTACAAAACTTTTGAGTTTTAAAGCATGCAACTATGGTACACGTAACGATACCAAAATTATGTAATCCACTTACAAAATCCATGCATAATAAACCAGAGTTATAAATGCATAAAGCCAACTATAAGCGCACATAGCCATATAACCCCAAACTGTGACATCACCCGTCACAAAACCCGACATCCACTCACAGGAACAACCGATAACCCACACAACCAAGCCTAACTGGAAGGCTACACCAAACCCCTCAAACCATGAAGTCACTAACACCGCCCTTCTCTCCAAAGGTACCACGGGCCCTAACACGCCCCACAACCAACGATGCGCAAGCACCACGCACATAACCATGCCCCATCAACCCGCCTGTAAATCGAACCATGGACCCACACGTCCCGCACATAACCAGCACGTCACACCCGAGAACGGCATCACACAACACCCGAGGCCACGACACGACCCCCGAAGCCACAACACGACCAATCGAACCCCAAAAGGCATCCAACAGTATCTCAATTGACTAACCTCATAATCAATCAACCGAATACCATTCAAAACCAATTGAAAACCAAGAAACCAACCACCAAAACCACCAACACATAGCCCAGAACTTTAATCGATTGAAAAACACACTAGAAAAGCCCCAAAACGCCAAACACACAGTTTAGTCGACTGAACCCAAGAAACTATGATCCAGTCGACTGACCAAGCCTAGAAATTATTTTTAAGCTACGATTTCAACCTCCAAGCCTCAAATCAAAACCTCCAAACTCCCATCCAACACCCTCGGACATACACATGCCCAAGCTTAACCTCAAAACCATGAATGAAACACCCGATAAATGAGTTTTAAACCCAAAAATCCAACTTCAAATAAACTCAGATCTACAGCATTCTAATCGTTAAAAACACACACGATTACACGTAGCACCCTTATAGAGCAGTAGGGTCTAGAATCCTATCTCGGTAGTTAAAAACTCGATGCCTCGAACCACATGTAAAATTGAGCCTCACCGAAATAGAATTTCGTTTGGATGAAGGCATAGCCCATCATGCCAAAAGCAAGGATCCGCTGTTGGATTGTCAAAAATCGAGCCCCGGGCCCCTAAGAACTTAGAGAGAAGGCAAAGAGAAAAAGGAGAAAACTTATTGGAGAAATTTTGAAAATATCTTTTGAAAGTATCTAACTCTAGATATTTATAGGCCTCCAAAATTTTTTTAAAAAAAAATTTCAAAATTCGCACCACAATGTCCCATGGCCCTGGGAACCTGCCCCGCATGCATATCTAACCCCGATCATGCATCAAAAGCATTTAGACATGCTAAAGCAAAAATGCTAAACGCGCGTCAAAAAAATACCGAAAAAGAAAATGGGTCAAGGTCTCACACCAAAACTCTTGTTTCCGAAAGGAACATTTGTGTCGACTCAAAAAACTTTGGTGTCGACTCTTTTTGACTTGAAATCAAAAAATGGGTTGTAGCTCTTGTGTTGACCCATTTCTTTTTTGTGTCGACTCATTTTGTTTTTCGAAGGGTGTTTGGTGTCGACTCATGTGAATTTGGTGTCGACCCATAAAATTTGAAGTTTGGAACCCGAAGGATCTTTTGGTGTCAACTCAAAATAAATTCCAGTCCAATACTAAAGGTATCAACCCAAAATCATTTGGTGTCGACTTATTTTGAGTTCTAGAAACATCTTAAGAAAACTATTTAAGGTGTTGATCCTAAAATTTATTTGTGTCAATATACTTGAGAATTTCAAACGTGCTTTGCCTTAAGGTGTTGACCCAATTATCAATTAGTGTTGACACAAAATGTTCTTCACAAGAACATTAAGTGTCAACCCATTTGATGCAAAGTGTCAGCACAAATGGCATAAGGTGTCAACTCATTTGTCACGTAATGTCAACACTTACCTTTTTAGAAATAATTAAATATAATCTTTTAAAATTAATTTAATTTAGAAAATAAATTATAAAAATCATCATAATCTAACTAAAAAGTCCATTGGCTAACAAAAGATGCTATGATTTGACAAGAAGAAAATTTTTGACACCAATGGAGTGATGGAAAAAGACTCTTCGACGCTAAAGGCAAAGGCATTCTCATGAATAAATAAATTACTAAGATGGAATGAGTCTCATACAATTTTTTCCTGATTTGATGATACTTTTATATACTACCAATTGGACATAATATAAGGAGTATGTTACTCCAAGATAGTTATTTATCCATAATATAAGAAGTGATTTGAGACATCATCGCAGGAGATATCATTGCACCTTTTGTGGAGTAGTTCAGGCAATTTGAATTTTTATTCCAATTATAAGTATGCCGACCAATAGAGCCACTTTGCTTCAACAAACCATGCCACATTGATCCATATAAATTACTACTTGAATGGTATATGGATGACCAACTCGTCCCTGATCATTGCGCTTATTCTTCTATTCACGATTAATTATATTATACTCACCAAATTCCCCTCATTTTTGAGTTGATTGGTCAAGCTATTGGCGAAGTTGTCACGCCCCAAACTCCGAGTCACGTGAAACACCCACAAACAACCAAATATAACACCCAACCCGAGAATACACTCACAATTTAAAATATACATGTATTGTATATAATCGTCAAACGGCTTATATTACATGGTTCTAACACCAAAAAATATGTTACAGCATACATGTGCAAAACTAGCATAAAGGAAGACTACAGCTCTTCCACCTCTCCAGCAACTCCGGATCAACCTGCGTGACCGGTACCTAAAGAAAAATCAAAATTCCCCACCGTGAGCTAAAGCTCAGTAGATACAAGACAACACATGCAATATAAGCTAAATATGCTAGAAAAACGAGATGTAGTTTTAGACTCTCTTTCAAGCCATTAAAATAATTTTCACAAGCAATGGAAAAGCGAGGATAAGAACCATCTTTTGACTCACACACAGAAGCTTTGAAAATAGTTTGAAAATGGTTTTTAGATCGTGATTCACACGAGTCTTAAAAATAATTTAAAATTGGTTATATCCGTCACACAAGCAGATCATGCAATCATGTAACTTCTCGGGCTTAACCCGAGGGACCGCAGCCCCGTCAGTGCACCTTTATGGCCTCTTACCGAGGGACCTCAGTCCCAACACACGCGTCTTCTCGGCCTCTCGCCAAAGGACCACCGCCCCAACGCATCTTCTCGGCCTCATGCCAAAGGACCGCAGCCCCAACGAAACCATCTTCTCGACCTCATGCCGAAGGACCGCAGCCCCAACCAACGCCTTGTTAATTAGGGTTAGTATTCATAGAACCACATGTTCATCTATCACATTCCATACACCTATGCATAAGTAAACCGGGGTTTAATGCATAATTCCATGTACTATTACTATCTTTCACAAACCATATCACATGTTACACGCAAGACTTATGCAACACTTGCAACCCTTGCAACATGCACCACGTGCATTCGTTCCTCATATCCCACATATACATGCCTATAAAACCTCTGAGTTTTAAAGCATAAAACCACGTTACACGTAACGATATCAAATTATGTAATTTCTCTACATAATTCATATATAAATAAACTAAAGTTATAAATGTACAAAGCCAGTTATAAACGCACATAGCCATATATAATTTCACATCATGATGCCACCCGCCAAACAACCCAACATCCACTCACATGGACAACCAACAACCCATTAAATCAAGCATAACCCGAAGGCCAACGCTAAACCCCTCAAACCATGAAGTCACAAAACACCACCTTTCCTCTAAAGGTGCCATGAGCCCAAACATGCTCCATACCCAACCACGACGCATACAACCGTGCCCCAACAACCCACATCTAGCCATGCATGTCACCCCCGAGGACGGCACCTAAACAAACACCTGAGGCCACCACACAACCAACCGAACCCCAAAAAGAATCCAACAGTATTTCAGTCAATTAATCCCATAACTAATCAATTGAATACCGTTGAAAACCAATTAGAAACCAAGAACCCAACCACCAAAACCCCAAACAACCTGCCCAAAAACCAGTCAACTGGACCCCATCTAATCGACCCAAACAACACACTGGAATCTCGCCAAAAAATGCCCAAACACACTGTCCAGTTGACTGACCCTCACAGTCCAATCGACCGAACCCACAAACCCACGATCCAGTCGACTGAACTCAAGATCCAATCGACCGAACCATGGTCTAGTTGACTGGCCTCCCTGGTCCAGTCAACTGAACCGAGGCAGAAACCACCTCCGAGCTACGGGTTTTAACCTCCAAACCTCAAATCAACGCCTCCAAACTCCATCTAACACCCTCAGATATACACACGCATGGGCCTAATACTAAGACCTCGAAAGAAACCCCCGACACCCGATTTCATCCACCAAAATCAACCAAAAATAGGTTTTAAACTCAAATCCCAACTTTGAAACAAAACTGAATTTCATGCAAATCAAGACGGTAAAAACACGCACGATTACATGTAACACCCTTATAAGATATGAGAGTCTAGGATCCTAACTTGGTGAGTTAAAAACTCAACACCTCGAACCACGTACAAAATTGAGCTTCGCTAAAATGAAATTCCATTCAGATGGATGCATAGACCACGATGCCAACAAGGATCGGCTGTTAAATTGTCAAAAATTGAGCCCCGAGCCCCCGAGAAGTTAGAGAGAAGGCAGAGAAAAAAATGAAGAAACTTAGTGGAGAAGTTTTGAAAATATTTTTTGAAAATATCTAACTCCAGCTATTTATAGGCCTCCAAAATATCTTTTTTTTCAAATTTTTGAAATTCGCACCGCAACACCCCACAGCCCCGGGAACCTACCCCACATGCATATCTAACCCCGATCATGCATCAAAAGCATATAAACTTGCTGCAACGAAAATACTAAACACGCGTCGAAAAATGCCTAAAAAAAACGGGTCAAGGTCTCACAAAAGTAAAGCATCAGCAAAAGGAATCTACTTTAAAATGGTGTTTACATGTTTCAGCTTTCTTAGATATGTTGTTTCTTCATTTTTCCCTACTTGTTTGTTTACAATTGCCTGGATCAGATTGTTCTGCAATATGACTGCTATGTTGCAATTTGTCCATTCTTTGGTTGATTGGATCATCTAGTAATCTCGGTAGATCTTGATTGCCTGAGGCCTCAGTAGAATCATCTTGCAATTTGATCATTCTTTGGCTCACCAAACTATCTTACGATTTGGTTGAGTCATAACTATTGGAGGCCTCGATCGAATTATCTTGCAATCCAATGTTTTTGACTGGTTAAATTATCTATTAATCTTATTATGCTCAAAAACTCAGAACATCAATGATACAGTTTATGATAAGTAGAATTTACTTATAAGAAAAATATTTATATATTTATATACAAAAGGATTTAAAGTCATTACATTCCAAATAGTTGACGTTCTTGAAACTTAAACTATTACATGTTTTTAAAAGTTGAGTTTTTAAGACTCAAATAAAAGAACTATAAAAAAAGATAAGCACCAACTCATCTTGATCTCTCTAACTCTTCTATGGATCCACGTACCCTTCTACGTTATACTCCTCTGTATTTTCTTCTTCTTCAACACCTGGCATGAAAAGCCATGAACTGTGAAGCCCGAAAAGAAATCCCAAAATCTACCATCTTAACATAGTATAAAGCTAACACAATAATTGCAAATAGGGCACAATAAAAGATGGAAATACTATAAATGAATATGAATCATGCATGTGACCATTCCCACATAAACATGGACCAATAAGACAAGTAGATTCTATCTAAGACTTTAGATTTGGCGTCATCCAAGATTGAGGTCATCTTGACCTTCCTTATGAAATGATGACTGCATCCCCAAATAATGTACCCAGTTGTTATTCAGGTCACAATGGCGTGCGATCGGGACAAAACTTTGACTGTCCATTTAAAGTGTTGGGATATTGGATGACATCAAATCTAAAGTCTTAAACTCGACGCACCGATAATAGGAAGTATTGAGACATGGTGCCATTATGTTCCCACATGCTATGTTTTTGTCCACCTACGCTCTCGTCCACACCTATTCTAGGTGCACGGCTCAAGATGTAGCACGACTCAAGACATAGAATGACTTAAGGCGTACATGACTCCAACCATCAAACAACGAAGGCATCTCAAAATATGACATGACCCTGACTGTTGGAGGCTAACTACCAAGATCCATTGATTAAGAACATGATTTATGTCAAAAACATTGGATGAACAAACGCCAAAGCCGGCTCCAGATTAAAAAATTTTGATGTCAAATGATAAAAATAAACCCAGTAAATACTCTCAAAGTTAAATTAGAGTTATACCTTTCAAAATCTGGTTGGATTGATTTCAGTTGCTGCAACAACTTTTAGTCTATAAACTTTCGCAGTTGTAGACTTCAAGTTGAAGCTCCAAATCCATATCTTCTATTGTATTCCCGAATGCTAGAACATGTCTGTAGTGTGGGCTACCTTGAATATGTTATTCACAACCCTCCCTAGCCACTAAGGGAATACGTGGAAACCCTAACTATATATAATGATATATCTTATGGTGGCTAGGGCTGTATAATAGCAGATAAATAGGCTACTGCAGAAACCTGTGAATTAAATATGACTTGACCTCCTAATATAATTATGAAAACCCACCTCAATCCAGAAGCAATTTCATAAAAATATTAATTATATTCATTCCACTAAAAAATTATAATTGTACTCTCAACCATATTCTCAAAATCGAATATTCGAGCTCCAGTTACTAAATACTTATTTATTCTCCCCACGCTAAGATTCTTGATACCCGACGATTAAATTAAATTACTACTAATTATATTTAATCGGCTTTTTAAATAAATTCTTTAAGACCTTTCATTTAACTTATTTGACTGCCAGATAATTAAATTCACCTGCAGGGTTTGACTCGAACAAAACTTATAAGCTTCCTTAAGGGGGTATCGTCAATCCCAATTTTTTGGGACATAGATTCCAGCAATAATTAATATTCACTATATAATTAATATCGTTATCCAACTCACCGGGATTATAGACCCGTAAAAGATCACACCCTTTAATGAATCAAAATAACAAATATTAAATATACGTAAAATTATTTCAGGATTAAAAGTATGGAGTGTAATTTAATTTATATAACAAGTATAAAATTAATTATCCAAACGTGGTCCTGTTTAATACACGCAAAGTGTACTAGCATAGCGAGTCAGAACAATAGGCAATCCTATTATCTATTTCCCATTACCAAGACAAGTCTACTAAAAATCTACGCTACAGCCGTATCGATAGTGTGCTCAATTTCATCTAAATTATGAACCGAAAACTTATATTCTACAAAAACTAGTAATCTCGTCTTCCATGTGTAAGCCAAACTTTACACACCAGATTAAATATTGTGCAGAATAAAACACATATACTCAAAACCGCATACATTGCTCATTAAAACTCTCAAAAAATAAAAAAAATAAAAAAAATAAATTTATTAATGAATAAAATTAAATACTGAAAACAATAAAAGACATGATTGTTAGTATACGACCCTAACAATCTCCCACTTATACTTAAAATCATGTTACCATACATCTGACTCCCATGCTCTCTACATGACTATCAAAAGTCTTATCCGGTAGGTTTTTATAAAAAGATCTGCAAGGTTGTCCGTCGATGCAATCTTGGTCACAACGTCACATCTCTGTACGATCTCTCGTATCAGGTGATATTTACTCTCGATGTGTTCCACCTTTAAAAGCAAACACATCCCGAGATAAATTTTTAGAAAATCTTGTCTAACTGGAAATTCGTGTCCGTGTACTCCAAATGTACTAGACTATCTACCTGATAAATCAACATATAATTTTTAGTCCTTTTTAGGTACTTGATTATATATTTTATCGTTGTCCAATGCTCCTGCTCTATATTAGACTGACATCTGCTAATCATACCAACGAAAAAATAGATATCGGGTCTAGTGGTAAGCATAACATACATGAGACTTCCTACCGCCGAAGTATAAGGAACCGCCTTCATCTTCTCAATCTCATCTGGTGTCTTAGGACACTGATCCTTAGATAGAGTAATTTCATACCTGAAAGGGAGAAACCATTTCTTGGAATCCTGTATGCTAAAACGAGCAAGGACGTTGTCGATATAGCTAGCTTATGATAAGCTCAACATCCTTTATTTTTTATCTCGGATAAGCTTAGTCCCAAGGATGTGATTGGCTTCTCCTAAGTCTTTCATATCGAACTGCTTGGATAATCATACTTTAACTGAAGATAATACCCCTCTATCATTTTCGATGAGTAAGATGTCATCTACATAAAATACTAGAAAGACCACCACACTTCCATCACGCTTCTTGTGCACACAAGACTCGTCAGGACTTTGATCAAAATCATAAGACTTAATGGCCTGATCAAATCGAGTGTTCTAAGATCTAAATGCCTACTTAAGTCCATAAATAGATCTCTTAAACTTGCACAATATGTGCTTCTGTTCCTTTTGGTATGAAATCGTCTGGTTGCATTGTATAGATTCATTTGTAAAGACTTTCGTTAAAGAAAGCCGTCTTGATGTCCATTCGCCAAATTTTGTAATCGAAATGAGTCGCAATGGATAAGAGAATTCGAATAGACTTAACCATGGCTACCAGCGAAAAGGTTTTTTCATAATTGATCCCTTCTTTCTGAGTAAACCCTTTTGTAACAAGCCTAACTTTGAAGATTTTTCCCTTTCCGTTTGCTCCTCTCTTCCTCTTGTAGATCCACTTGCATCTGATGGGTCTTATCTCTTCAAATGGTTCTATAAGTTTCTAGACCTTATTAGAATACATGGATTCCATCTCTGAATTCATAGCATTTTGCCAAAGATCTGCATCTTAGTCTTGGAGTGCTTCGTTGTAGTTGCAATATTCAACATCCACTTCTACCGGGATCCCGCTAAAAGACTCTTCTAAGAATATATACCGATCGAGTTGATGAACTACCTTTGCACTACGATGAGGCACTACTTGTTTCTATGTACTAGCAATGACACGCTGTGCTAATTCTGAACCCCGTGTACCATGATTCACATACTGCCCCTGTTGTAAAATTGACATGTCAATGGTAGCATCTTAGACTGGTTCAAGACTGCACGTGTCTCGATAATTGTCCCACTATAACGAGGCAGTGAGATATCAATGATTCGTGGTTCCTCTTTCGTTCTACTGGTATTTTCTCTCAATTTTTTCAACATAATTTTCTTCTTGGGCTTGCGTTCCATTATATAACCCCCTTCTAGGAATTGAGCATTGGTACTAACAATGACCTTCTGATCCTTAGGATTATAAAATAAATCACCCTTCATTCCTCTTGGATACCTGATAAAAAAATTAGAGTTTCGTTCTCAATTTTAATTTACCCGCATTTTCTTTTAGCACGTGTGCTGAACACCCCTAAATTCGAATATGTCTCAGACTAGGCTTGCGCCCGGTCCAAAATTCTGTGGAGTAGAAGGTACTGACTTAGAAGGTACCAAGTTCAAAATGTAAGCTGTTGTCACTAATGCAAATCTCTAAAACGAATGGAATAAAATCAAATAACTCATCATCAACCTTGCCATCTCCATAAGAGTCATATTCCTTCTTTCAGCTACACCATTCTGCTATGGAGCGCTTAGTGCAGTCAATTGGGATGTAATCTCCTCTGTCGACAAATAGTCCCTAAACTCTCTAAAGAAGTACTCGCCACCACAGTCGGATCGTAGTGACGTGATACATTTACTGTGATGCTTCTCCATTTTTGCTATGAATTCTTTGAATTTCTCAACACATTTAGACTTTCGATGCATCAAAAAATGTATCCATACCTTGAGTAGTCGTCAATTAAAGTGACGAAGTACTCAAAGCCTCCTCTAGCTCAGATAGTCATAGGTCACATAAGTCAGAGTGAACCAGTTTCAAAAAAATTTTAGCTCTATAGCCTTTAGCCAAAAATAGCCTCTTTATCATTTTACCCTCCAAGTAGGATTCACAAATTAAAAGTGCCTCAACTTTCAATGAACCCAAAGGTCCATCTTCAACCCGTCTATTTATTCTTTTTAGATTAATATGACCCAGTTGTAAGTCCCAAATAAATGTTTGATTCATTAGATGCGACGTGTTACTTAATTCATTCAGTTGTAGTGTAGGAGAGATAGAAGATAACATATAGATCATCTACCAATGTACCAGAACAAATAAAACGTTTATTTTTCTTAATAACTATAGGGTCATTAAAATAAATTAAAAATTTATTCTTAACCAAATTGAAAATCAAAATTAAATTCTTTCTAATAGAAGGTACATAAAGATAATCTTTTAAAATTAAAATCATATCTCTACTAAAAGCAAGAGTGATATCTCCCACTGCAACTACCGCCACCCTGTTATTATTACCCAAGTGTAGATAAATCTCCCAATCACTAAACTGCCTAGTTTCTTAAAATTCGAACAAAGAATTGCAGACATGATTAGTGGCTCTCGTATTTACACACCAGATACCAGTAAATAACACCGCTAAACATGTTTCAACAACCAATGAACAGAAATTACCTTGGTTGTTCTGCTTGCTGACGGTGCTTTTTTCAATGCCCCGCTTGGTTACAGTGATAATACTTGCCTTTTGGATTTTTCATATCAGCTTTAGGCCCATTAGTTGCTTTTGGATCTGTGCCTCCCTATTTTTGAACTTTTTTCTTCTTCTTGCCTTTCAAATTGGAGGAAGAATATTTTTCAGCCACAAACACACATCCTGGCTTCCTAAGTACACCATCGGCTACTTCAAATTTTTTAAGTAGTTTTGCCAAGAAAAAATTAAGTTAGCTCATAGAATACTTCTGGCATAACTACATAAAGCTATTAGGCAGCAATTGGAGTATGATATCGACCTGGGTTTCTCCGTCAATCTCAGCTCCAAAGATCTTCAATTTATTCAGAAGACTAATCATCTTCAGAACATGATCCCTAACTGGGGTGCCTTCAATTATGTTTGTGTTCATCAGAGATTTCATGGCCACCTACCTAGCGGCGCGATTTTGATCCCTAAATATTTTTTTGAGGTTTATAATCATGTCATAAGCACTGCGCATAGATTGATACTATGCTGCAATACATTTGACATAGAAACCAAAATGTAACGAGTCATCTGGTTAGCTTTTTCCCACTTCTGATAAGTCTGAATTTTTTGATTTTATGGTCTTTCATTAACTCTTTTTTAGTCAAAGAATTATATTCGCTATGTAACCCTGTCAGAAATTGAATTGCAGTCTTTTAACCTTATTACAACTTTGTAGGCTACAGACTGAAATTGAAACACCAAGTCTGTAGATCTTGTGAACCACCATCATTGCCGCTAGCCGCGGCCATCGCCGCTGCTGCTCGTGGCCACCGCTGCCGCGCATTACGCTGCACTTGCCGACCCGCCGCCTCGGACACGCACCATCACCTGCGCCGCAGCATCGTGCCGCCATGGGTTGCTTCGTGTGCCGCCTCCTTCATAGCTCGTTGCCTCATTCTTCATTCTTCAACATGTTCTTCCTTTATTATTATTATTTTTCTTACAAATAAACTTTAAAAAAAGCTAGAAGTGAAGAACAAATATTACATTGAATCCTCTGCCCCTTACGAGTTCATATTCAAACTAAGAACGAAGAACATAAAAGTTTTACATAAAAACTACCACGATCAATCCTCGTAGTTTAAAAAAAATCACCATTCATCCATTCATTCAAATATGAAAAAAAAATGACAGTAAAATTGAAATTAGTTCGCCTGCAAAAATAAGTTAGTGTAGATCTAAAACTACCTGAACACTTCGATTTAAACCATATTCATATTCAAAGTTGGCTCTGATGCCAATTGTTGGAGGCTAACTGCCAAGATCCATTGATTAAGAACATAATTTAAGTCAACAAAAATTAGATGGGCAAACGCCAAAATCGGTTCCAAATTAAAACTTTTTGATGTTAAACGACCAAAATAAACCTGGTATATACTCTTAAAATTATATTAGAGTTATACCTTTCGAAATCTAGTAAGATTAATTTCGGTTACTGCAATAACTTTTACTCTATAAACTTTTGCAGTTGTAGACTTCAAGTTGAAACTCCAAATCTAAACCTTCTACTATGTTTTCGAATGCTAGAACATGTTTGTAGTGTTGGTTACCTTGAATGTGTTCTTCACAACCCTCTCTAGCCACCAAAGGAGTACGTGGAAACCCTAACCGTATATAATGATATATCTTGTGGTGGCTAGGGTAGTACAATAACATATAAATAGGCTACAGCAGGGACCTGTGGAATAAATAGGACTTAGGCTCCCAACGTAATTACCTCAACTCAGAAACAATTTCATAAAAACATTAATTATAATTCATTCCACTAGAAAATTATAATTGCACTCCCAGCCATATTTTCAAAATCGAATATTCGAGCTCCAGTTACTAAATGCTTATTTATTCTCTCCACGTTAAAATTCTCGATATATGCCGATTAAATTAAATTATTGATAGTTATATTTAATCAACTTCTTAAGTAAATTTTTTAAGATCTTTCGCTTAACTTATTTAATTGTTGGATACTTAAATCCACCTGCAGAATTTGGTTCGGTCAAAACTTATAAGCTTCCTTAAGGGACTATCGTCAATTTCAATCTTTCAGAACATGGATTCGGTCAATAATTAATATTCACCATATAATTAATATCGTTATCCAACTCATCGGGATTATAGACCCATAAAATATCACACCCTTTAATGAATTAAAATAACTACTATTAAATATACATTAATAATTAATTATTTCAGAATTAAGAGTATGAGCACTCATAATAATCATGTGGTGTGAATTAATTTATATAATCAGTATAAAATTAATTACCTTAATGTGGTTCTGTTCGATACACACAAAGTGTACTAGCACAGTGAGTTTGAATAATATGTGACACTATTATCCGTTCTCTGCAATCAAGACATATCTACAAAAACTCTGCGCTATAACCGTATCGATAGTGTGTCCAAATTTATCTAAGCCGTGAATTGAAAACTTATATTTTACAAGAACCGATAATCTGGTCTTTCGTGGAACTCTACACATCAGATTAAATACTGTGCAGAATAAAACACACCAATGTATAAAACAAAATAAATAATGAAACCGCATACATTACTCATTAAGATTTTCAAAAAATAAAAAAAATAATAATTTTATTAATGAATAAAGTTAAATACTAAAAATAATAAAAGACATGATTTTTAGTATACGACCCTGACACCAACTGCAAAACAGGGAAAGATAACTCCCAAAGTATAGACTATGCATGGATCTAACATGAAATAAACCAATGATACTCGTCAACTAATAAATTCAATATATATTCAACAACCTTGCAGGATTGCATAATTATTAAAGCACTAACTACATAAAATGAGAATCTAGGCACAAGGGCTTAATTTATATTCTTTCACCCAGCAACACATAACACCAAATTTTATGATAGTCAGGAAAAATACAAAATAAAAACTCAAAAAAATTGACATTTGGACCGTAATTAGATTACGACATTATTAACTTTTATATGAAGAACACTTTCTCAAAATGTAAACAGAAATAGGGTTTTTGACCACCACACGAAAATGAACTCCAATTCAAGATTTTGTCCACTAAGTTTAAAAATAGTTTTGACTTGGTAAATGGTACTCAAATTTTATGAAAGTTTTTAGATAACTAAAACAACATCTTAGAACATTTTCAATCAAGAAACGATTTCCAGAAAATGAATAGAAAATAGGGTTTTACCCTATTAAAATAGCTTACTGTCAGAAACTGCATAAGTTTGAAAGAAAAAGAATTCTAAAATTCTACCCATCTAAATTATTTTAAACAAATCATATTCCAACATAGAGTTTTACTTTAGGGAAAAACTGTTGTAGTTGGTTTAAAGCCTAAGCTAGGTTCCCTTCTTCCTTTTTATGTTAAAAATCAAAACTATCATGACACACCTTAAATATATCTCAAAAATTATAAATAAAAAGAATAACATAAACCATTCAACACATCATTAATTGATACAAAGAAAAGTCCAAGGCTTAACTACAAGATCCTAGGTTTCTATCTTGTTCATTCTAGCCTAAGCTCATTTGTGTTCTTGGTTTGAGATCTTTGAAGAATGGAGATGAGAAGAGATTTTTTAGGGATAGTAGAGAAGGTTAGATGAGTTTCTTACTTTGTTAATATGAGACCCTGACCTATTTTTTTTTATGGTGTTTTTCGATGCATTGCTTATCGTTTTTATAATTGCATATTTATACATGTTTTTTTGCATGTTCGGGTTTAGAAATGTATGTTGGGTTGGATCCCAAGGCCGCTGGATGTTGTGGTGCGAAGTTCAAAAAAAGATATTTTTGGGGCGGAGTCTATAAATTTCTAACCTTAAGATATTTTAGGAGAGTTTTGAATCTTCTTAGCTAAGTTTTACTCAGAACCTCTTCCTTTTCCCTAGTTTTTGGCGTGCTCGGGGCTTGGTTTTTGGCAATCAAATAGTAGATCCTTAGTATACTCGTTGTGGGCTACACGTTCATCTGGACGGAATCTCGTTTCAACGAAATCCATTTTTAGCCGGCGTTTCGAGCTTTGAGTTTTTGACTCAACGAGGTAGGATCCTAGAATCCCATATCTTAAAGGGGTGCTACATGAAATTGAATGTGTTTTTACCTTTTATAAATACAAGAAAAGTTGATTTACGTTTTAAAAAGTTGGGTTTTATTCCTAAATCATTTTTGGTTGCTTTCGGTTGGATAAAAAGGGTTTTTGAGGTGTATTTTTTGTGTTTCTTTGTAGGTTTGGGCTTGTGTATGTCCGAAGGTATCAAAAAGGAGTCTGGTTGCTTCAATTTTGGGGTTGAAAAGTTGTTCCTGTAGCTAGGGTTTCATTTCTGCCGTGGTTCAATTGGCTAGACTAGGTGATCCAGTCGATTGGATCGTCAGTGGGGTGGTTCAGTCGACTAAATTGGGAGATTTAGTTGACTGATCTTTGTTTTGAAAAAAAAATTTAAAATTACAGTGGCCTTTTTCAGTCGACTGGATGGGGGTGTTCAGTCGACTGATGTCTTGTTAGGGTTATTTTTTTGTTTTGGGAGGTCGTGTTGTGGCCTTAGGAGTTTGTTGTTGTTTTGTTGTTGTTTTCAGGGATGACGTAGTTTTGTTAATCGCGGTGTTTATACATCGTTGTGTGCGTGACGTGTTTGGGTCCGTGGTTCTTTTTCAACAAATGGCGATTTTTGAAAAAGATAGTGTTTTGTGAAAACGTTTGTTAAAATTGAGTGTTTAGAGGTTCGAAGCTAGCCTTTGGGGTTGAGTTTCATTTTATTGCTTGTTGGTCTCTTAGGTTGTTGGATGAGGAGATGAGTGGCATGTGATATCGTTATGTGAAACGTGGGGTTTATACATGTTTTTGTATGTTAAAACCCCAGTTTTAAAGATGCATAATGAGAGGCGAATATTGGTCCTGCGGTGAAAACCCGTGAAGATGCATAATGAGGGGCGAATATTGGTCCTACGGTGAAAACCCGTGAAGATGCATGTGTTGCATCCGTTGCGTGGGTTGAGTGTGTTTCATACGTTAACTCTGGTTAACGAGGGACGAAAAGTAGTCTGATACATGTTAACTCTGGTTAACAATGCATTAAGTGGGACTGCGGTCTTTCGGTGAAAGTCCAAGAAGGTGCAAATATTGCGTGTGAACCTTTGTAATTATGTAGAACTGTTTATGGCTCTCAAGAGAGTCGATACATACATGTGTTGCATGTGGGGCTCGTGAAAGTCGATGTTTGCATGTAAAGCATTGTAGTATATCTGTATATGTACATCAAACTATTTTGAGGCTCATGCGAGTCGAAATATCCATATCTTTTTACATCAGCATGTTTAGGACAAGTTGATCTGGAGGAGCCGGAGGGGCAGAAGATCTGTAGTCTTTCTTTTTGTTTCTTTTTGGACCATATACTATTTTACATGTTTTTGGTGTTAGAACCGTGTATTGTAAGCCTATTGGCATTTATATTTAATGCATGTATGTATTTTATCTTGAGAGTGAAATATCGGGTTGGTGTTGTTTATAGGTGTTTCGGGTGACCTAGAGTTTGGGGCGTGACAGTTAATTTAAGCCTTTATACTAAAAGATGGACTTCTTCTTCTTCTTCTTCTTCTTCTTCTTCTTCTTCTTCTTCTTCTTAGTTTGAGATCTTTCGAGAGTGGAGATGAGAAGAGATTTTTTAGTGATAGAAGAGAAGGTTAGAGAAGTTTCTTATTTGATTACTTTAAGTCTTGATACTAGAAGATGGATTTAGTTTTCTTCTTCTTCTTCTTAGTATTATTATTAGAGGGAGGATGGCTCTCCTTTTTATAGACAAGACATAAAATAGAAAAAAAAAGAAAATTTAGAAAAAGCAAATGAGGCCTTCCCCCTTCCCTTGGTGGTTGGCCACTATATATATATGTATATATATATATATATATATATACACACACACACACACGCACACACACACTACATTTTTAAGAAAAAGGGCAAAAAAGAGCCACATACCTTATTTTGGAATTTGGGCTTAAACTTAGAATTTTTGAGCTTAAGGAATTTGGGCTAACAATTATTTAAAAGACTTTAGATTTTAAATGGCCCAAGCCCATGCCATGTTTGGGCTAAAACTTGTTTGCCAAGTTGGTCCATAATAAAGCAATTGGGCGCTATTACTTCCATTTAAGCTTTTTATCAAAACTTCTTCAATTTATTAACATAAGGTCTCTAACTTGGATTTTCGTCTTATTTCCTATTTACTTTATGACCTAAAATCTAGGTCTTTACAAATCCAACTAAATGTTGAGTGTTGAAGGCCTCGGTTAAAACATCTTGCAATTTGACCATTCCGCGATCGATCGGATCGTCGAGCAATTTGGGTGAATCTTGAATGTTAGAGGTCTCGGTCAGTGCATCGAGTAATCTGGATAAATCTCGGGCCAACCAAAATGATAATCAATCTAGTTCTCTAATTTCTTGGATCCTCAGCTATATCGTTTAACAATCCAACCATAATTAGGCCGACTAGATTGCCAAGCAATTCAGTTCTTCAAGTGCTTATGGATTCGACTGAATCGTCTACCATTCTTACCATCATTAGGTTAACTAAATTATTAAAAAATCTAGTTCTTCAAGTGATTGGGGACTTGCCTTAATCGTCTAACAATCCAACTGCTTATGTGCTAGTCGAATGGTTAATCAATCCATTTCTTTAAGTGCATGCTTGGGGCCTTAGTCGGATCGTTTGACAATCTGTCCATCCTTGGGATGATTGGATCGTCAAGAAATCCAGTTCTTTAAGTGCTTGGGATATCGACCAGATCATCTAGCAATCCAAGGGTTGTTGATTAACTAGGTCGTCAAGTAATCTAGTTCTTCAAGTGTTTGGGGCCTCAGCCAGATCATCAGTAATCTAACTATCCTTGGGCTGCCCGGATTGTCAAGCAATAGAGTTCTTCAAGAGCTTGAAACCTCGATCGAATTGTCAAGCATTTTAACCATACTTGGGCCAACTGGATCTTTAAGCAATCTAATTCTTCAAGTGCATGGAGCCTCAGCCGAATTATTTAGAAATTTAACCATCTTTGTATCAACTAAATCGTCTACTAATCCAGTTATTCAAGTGCTTGGGGCCTTTTCCAGATCGTCTAGCAATTTGACCATCCTTTGATTAATTAGATCACTAAGCAATCTTTGTTCTTCACGTGCTTAGGGCGTCAACCAGATTGTCTAGTAATGTGAGACCTTGACCCGTTTTCTTTTTCGGCGTTTTTGGACGCGTGTTACGTGTTTTTGTTGCAGCATATTTTACTGCTTTTGATGCATGATCGGGCTTAGTTATGCATGCGGGGTAGGTTCCCGAGGCTATGGGCCGTTGTGGCACGATTCTCAAAAAATTTTAAAAAAAGATATTTTGTAGGCCTATAAATATCTTGAGTTAGATCTTTTCAAAAAGATATTTTCTAAAACTTCTCCAGTAAGTTTCTCATTTTTTCTCTGCCTTCTCTCTAAGTTCTCGGGGGCTCGGGGCACGATTTTTAGCGATCCAACAGTGGATCCTTGCTTTCGGCGTTGTGGGCTACGCAACTATCCGGTCAGATTTTAATTCTGATGAAGCTCAATTTTGCACGTGGTTCGAGGCGTCGAGTTTTGAACTCATCGAGGTAGAATTCTAGACCCTACTGTTGTATAAGGGTGCTATGGGTAAACGTGGGTGTTTTTACCGATTAGATCTCTGTAGATCTTATTTTATATCAAAGTTAGGTTTTGGGGTTTAAAACCTTGTTTTTGGCAATTTCGTGGATGAAATCGGGTGCCGGGTGTTTCTATGGTGCCCTTGGTGTTAGGCATAGGCATGTGTATGTTTGAAGATGTTAAAAAGGGAGTTTTGAGGCTTCGTTTCAGGGGTTTAGAGGTTGAAACTGTAGCTCGTAATCGGTTTCTGGGTGGATTCAGTCGACTGGATCATGGTTCTTGGGGTTCAGTCGACTGAACTCATAGGGTCAGTCGACTGAACCGTGTGTTTGGGGATTTTGGCTGTTTCCAGTGGGTTTTTTAGTCAACTGGGGGTTGGGTCCAGTCGATTGAATTCTGGGCTGTTGTTAGTGGTTTTGGGTTGGTTCCTTGGTTTTTGATTGGTATCCTGTGGTATTCGATTCATTAATTTATGGAAATTACTTGATTTAAATACTTGTGGATTCCTTTTGGGGTTTGGTTGGTTATGTGGTGGTTCGATGCTTGGGTTTTGGTTTCCAATTTGTATCCTTTGGTATTCAATTGATTAATTTATAGGAATTAGTTGATTCAAATACCCTTGGGTCCCTTTTGGGGTTCGGTTGGTGGTGTTATAGTTTTGGGGGTCATGTCGTGGCCTCGGGTGTTTATGTGATGTCATCCTTAGGCAATGTGCAACATAGATGCGGCTTGTTGGTGCATGGTTTGATGTTGGGTTTGTGTTGGCGTGGGTGAGCTTCGTGGGTCTGTGATGGCCGTGTTGGGAGTGTTTGGGCCAGTGGTGGTCGTGTGGGTTGTCTTGTGAGTGAATGTCGATTTGTTTCAATGCGTGGCATCGTGATGTATTGTTATACGTGGTTATGTGCATATTTATAACTGTTTATTTATGTATGAAATATGTAAGTGAATTACATGAGGTGATATCGTTATGTGTAACGTGGTCTATGCTTTAAAACCCAGAGTTTTATAGGCATGTGACGTGGTTTGTGGAACGTCATGTTGATACATGGTTATATGCTTTAAATCCTATTTTAAGTTTATATACGTGTATGTTATGGTTTAGATGAATTTTTGATCCAATAGATGTAGATCCTAGTTGATGATGCATGTGTGCGTGTGTGGATGTATGAGGTGGGCTGTGAGAGCCAGTGACTGCGGTAGGCTGTGAGAGCCGGTGGATAAGGTAGGCTGTGAAAGCCGGTGGTTGACATAGGCTGGGAAAGCCAGTGTTGAGGTAGGTTGCGGGAGCCGGTATGTGCACTCTTCTGCTGAAACTAGGTCCTAACGAGGCACTTGTGTGTATGTGGTATCCAAAGGCTAAAATGAGGTCCTGATGAGGCATGTGTTTCATGGATTGCATGTACTGCATTTTGGGACAGATAGACCAATTTTCTTAAAACTGTATTAACGGTCTACGGGAGTCGTAATACTAGTTTTGTTTTTAAAACTCTGATGAGTAAAATAAAATTTGGTTTGTATCCTCTCTTTCCCTTGCTTGTGAAAATGGTTTTGGGTTCGGGTGAGTCATGATCTAAAATTATTTTCAAACTGTTTTACTAGCTTGAAAGATAGTCAAAAATTGCACTTCGTTTATCGAGCATGTTTAGCTTATATTGCATGTGTTGTTTAGAATCTGCTGAGCTTTGGCTCACGGTGTGGGATTTGTTTTTCTTCAGGTACCTGTCATGGAGGTTGATCTACAGGTGCTGAAGAGGTGGAAGAGCTGTAGTCTTCCTTTTTGCTAATTTTGTTAGATGAATGTTATAACATGTTTTACGAGCGTTGGAGCCGTGTAATGTTGCCGTTTGGCGTTTATATACAATGCATGTATGGTTTATTTTGAGAGTGTATTCTCGGGTTGGCTATATGTTTGGTTGTTTCTGGGTATTTTATGTGGCCCGGAGTTTGGGGCGTGACAACTTGGTATCAAAGTTCTGGGTTCGAATACCTATGAACCGTGGGGAGAGGGTGCGTTCCCGTGTGAGGTTGATTGTGTGTGCTTGACTGCAAGTGTTTAGATGCTTGATAGCATGAACGTGTTAGCATGTTAGCTATATGAAGGATGCGTATATGTGAGCATGAGGGTTGAACTGTGGGATTGATTAGTCCTGCCTTTGGGCGTTTGGATTAACAAACTTGGGAGTCAAGTTAGAAATGCATTTAGCTGACGTGATTTCTAGTCAGGAATCTGAGTAGAATATCCAGATTGACGAGTCATTCTTGTTAGTTCTCCTCGGTATATGTGGAGTTTTTTTAGCATGAACCTATGTGGCTATGTGATAGCATGCTAAGTGTTTAGCGTTTATGTTCAAGCCATGTGATGCATCTTATATGTTGTTTTGCTTTCATATAGACGCGATGTCGGTGAGGAGAGGGCGAGGTCGTGGTCGAGGCCATTGCCGTGCTGGCCAAGGGGATGTTCCTATCCTTAATGCTGGGGATGCTAATACTCCCCGTGGACCGATGGACGCGACAGAGTTGTTGCATGTGCTGGTTGGTTCTATCCAGCAGCTGGTTGCTAGGGGTGAGCCTATTGGGGAGAGAGGGGCGGTGCCTGAGGCGAGAATTACAGCTGCAATGCGGGAGTTCTGACCTATGGATCTGCCTACCTTTGCAGGAGATCCTGATCCTCTTTCGGCAACGGAGTGGTTGGAGCTGACGACTCAGATTCTAGACATGTTGTAGATTGTGGAGGATGAGGTACGAGTTTCCTTTGCCACCTTTCAGCTAAGGGGTGCTGCTCATGCATGGTGGAGATATGTCAAGGGCACAGTGGGGGCCACATAGGCAGCTTTTATGGGAGTGTTTCTGGAGAGATATTTCCCAGCTTTGAGGAGGGACTTATTTAGGGAGGAGTTCTATTCTCTTACCCAGGGGACCATGGACATCATGCAGTACGAGGCCAAATTTACGAGCTTGTCTCGGTTTGCACCGGAGGTGGAGTGCACAGACGAGTTGCTTTCGATGAGGTTTCAGCGGGGCTTGAGGCCGGCGATCAAGGAGCAAATGGCTGTGATGGCATATCGTGTGTTTAGACAGTTGGTGGAGGCAACAGCGAGGGTTGAGAATGCTTTAGCAGAGACTCTAGCTTCGAGGGAGACCAGGACCTCACAGGGTGGGGCAGAGGCGCAGATAGGTGGACGCTCCAACAAGAGGCAGAGGTCCTCTAGTTCTAGCTTCTATCCATCTAGACCATAGTAGTTTTTAGCACCATCACCATCTATGGCTTTGTCTGGGAGGCCGGAGCAAAGGGTGTTGACCTATTTCTGATGCAGGCAACCTGGACATCATGCGGCGGATTGCTTACAGCCAAGGCCATCCCAGAGTTTGGCACCAGTGCAGCAGCAAGGGAGGGAGCTTCCAGTTTGCTATGGGTGTGGACAGTCCGGACATATTCGTAGGAATTGTCCTTAGGGAGGCAGTGCGCCGAATGGAGAGGACACACCAGTGGGTTCGTATGTGCCAGGTTCAGCTGCGTACCGACAGCAGCCTTCTACAGTCCAGGTTTCCCGAACGACAGACAGGGAAACTTCAGTTCAGTCAGTGCGACAGCCGACAGTGCCGAGTGCTGGTGGTCAGGACATAGTGGGGTTGTCCCGAGTGTATTCTCTTGCAGCTCGCGATTCATCAAGAACACCGATCGTACCGGAGGATGCTGATATGCCTTCAGCAAGCAGATGTACTTTCTGAGTATGCAGGCCTTGGGCCAGTTTCATATCGTATCTGTTTGGGAGTCAGTGACGGATTCTGTTGGCAGTGTGCAGTGTTGAGGTAGTGGTTGGTGAGGTTGTGATGTCGGAAGTGTTGTAGATCCCGTATTTTTTAGATAGTCGACCGTTGTTTAGGATATCTGACCTTGTTTGACTATATCCTAAGAATGATTTGGCTGACCATATCGTGTGCCTGTGTCGATTTCGATCGATGGCTTGTTGTTTTGGCCTTTAGTTGAATTTCGGGGGCAAAATTCCTTTAAAGGGGTAGAGTTGTGAGACCCTGACCCATTTTCTTTTTCGGCGTTTTTGAACACGCGTTACATGTTTTTGTTGCAGCATGTTTTACTGCTTTTGGTGCATGATCGGGCTTAGATATGCATGCGAAGTAGGTTCCTACGGTTGTGGGTGTTGTTGCGCGATTCTCGAAAAATTTCAAAAAAAGATATTTTATAGGCCTATAAATATCTGGAGTTAGATATTTTCAAAAAGATATTTTTTAAAACTTCTCCAGTAAATTTTTTGTTTTCTCTCTGCCTTCTCTCTAAGTTCTCAGGGGCTCGGGGCTCGATTTTCAGCAATCCAACAGCGAATCCTTACTTTTGGCATCATGGGCTACGCAACCATCCGGTCATATTTCAATTCTGACGAAGCTCAGTTTTTCACATGGTTCGAGGTGTCAAGTTTTGAACTCATCGAGGTAGAATTCTAGACCCTACTGTTGTATAAGGGTGCTATGGTTAAACGTGGGTATTTTTACTGGTTATATCTCTATAGATCTGATTTTATATCAAAGTTAGGTTTTGGGGTTTAAAACCTTGTTTTCGGCGATTTCGTGGATGGAATCGGGTGCCGGGTGTTTCTGTGGTGCCCTTGGTGTTAGGCATAGGCATGCGTATGTTTGAAGATGTTAAAATGGAGTTTTGAGGCTTTGTTTTAGGGGTTTTAAGGTTGAAACCGTAGCTCAGAATCGGTTTCTAAGTGGGTTCAGTCGACTGAACTCATAAGTTCAATCAACTGGATCATGGTTCTTTAGGTTCAATCGACTGAACTCATAGGGTCAGTCGACTAAACCGTGTGTTTGGGCGTTTTGGCCGTTTTTAGTGGGTTTTTTGGTCGACTGGGGGTTGGGTCCAGTTGACTGAATTCTGGGCTGTTGTTAGTGGTTTTGGGTTTGTTCCTTGGTTTCCGATTGGTGTCCTATGGTATTCGATTGATTAATTTATGGAAATTACTTGATTTAAATACCTGTGGATTCCTTTTTGGGTTTGGTTGGTTATGTGGTGGTTCGGTGCTTGGGTTTTGGTTTTCAATTGGTGTCCTTTGATATTCAATTAATTAATTTATGGGAATTAGTTGATTCAAATACCCTTGGGTCCCTTTGGGGTTTCGGCTGGTGGTTTATGGTTTTGGGGGTCGTGTCGTGGCCCCGGGTGTTTATGTGATGTCATCCTCAGGCGATGTGCTTGGTAGATGCGGCTTGTTGGTGCACGGTTAGGTGCTTGGTTTGATGTTGGATTTGTGCTGGCGTAGGTGAGTTTCGTGGGTCTGCGACAGCCGTGTTGGGAGTGTTTGGGCCAGTGGTGGTCCTGTGGGTTGTCTTGTGAGTGGATGTCGATTTGTTTCAACGGGTGGCATCGTGATGTATTGTTATACGTGGTTATGTGCATATTTATAACTATTTATTTATGTACGAAATATGTAAGTGAATTACGTGATGTGATATCGTTATGTTTAACGTGGTTTATGCTTTAAAACCCAGAGTTTTATAAGCATGTGACGTGGTTTGTGGAACGCCGTGTTGATACATGGTTATATGCTTTAAATCCTATTTTAGGTTTGCATATATGTATGTTGTGGTTTAGATGAATTTGTGATCCAGTAGATGTAGATCCTGGTTGATGATGCATGTGTGCATGTGTGGATGTATGAGGTAGGTTGTGAGAGCCGGTGATTAAGGTAGGCTGTGAGAGCCGATGGATGAGGTAGGCTGCGAAAGTCGATGGTTGGCATTGGCTGGGAAAGCCGGTGTTGAGGTAGGCTGCGAGGGCCGGTATGTGCGCTCTGTCGGCTGAAACGAGGTCCTAATGAGGCACTTTTGTGTATGTGGTATCCAAAGGCTTAAATGAGGTCCTGAGGAGGCATGTGTTTCATGGATTGCATGTACTGCATTTTGGGACGGATAGACCAATTTTCTTAAAACTGTATTAACGGCCTGCGGAAGTCGTAATACTAGTTTTGTTTTTAAAACTCTGATGAGTAAAACAAAATTTGGTTTGTATTCTCGCTTTTCCTTGCATGTGAAAATGGTTTCGGGCTCTGGTGAGTTGTGATCTAAAATTATTTTCAAACTGTTTTAGTGGCTTGAAAGATAGTCAAAAATTGCACTTCGTTTATCGAGCATGTTTAGCTTATATTGCATGTGTTATTTAGAATCTGCTGAGCTTTGGCTCACGATGTGGGATTTTCTTTTCTTCAGGTACCGGTCACGAAGGTTGATCTACAAGTGCTGAAGAAGTAGAAGAGTTGTAGTCTTCCTTTTTGCTAGTTTTGTTACATGAATGTTATAACATGTTTTACGAGCGTTGGAGCCGTGTAATGTTGCCGTTTGGCGTTTATATACAATGCGTGTATAGTTTATTTTGAGAGTGTATTCTCGGGTTAGGTATATGTTTGGTTATTTCTGAGTATTTCACGTGCCCCGGAGTTTGGGGCGTGACAAGTAATCTAACCGTCCTTAGGACGACTAAATTGTTAAGCAATCCAATAATTCAAGTGGTTGGGGCCTCAATCAAATTGCCTAGTAATTCAACAATCCTTAGGCTAACTAAATCGCAAGAAATCTAATTTTTCACTTTCACATGGGATATAACGTGATCATTTGTGGCATGTTGTTTCTTTCTTTATTTATCATTGCTGATGTGAGAAATTTAGTTGAAAAAATAGTCAAAATGTATTCAAGGTATTAGTTAAATTATAAAAAGCTACCTATAGTGTTTTTGTGACTGGCCTTTTGCTAATACATTAGCCATTCTCTCATTTGTTGTGTTGTGATCTCTCAGCTTTATCACTATACTTGTGTTTATCCATTCTTTAGTAGTCAATTCATCCATACTAAGTTTTGAGCCACTTGGATCTAGCCAAGCAACTGCACTCCACTCGATCATCTTGATCAGCTCGACCACTCAAAATTGGCATGCCATGTTACTTTAGTTGCCCATCTTGGTTTACTTAGCCACTTGGATCTAGACAACACTTCACTATACTCAGTCGTCTTAGTCTTCTAGGCCACTCAAATACGGCCATCCATTGCTCTCTACTCAGTATATTGTTGTACTCGACTACTTAGATTTGGTCAGTCATTGCACTCTACTCGATCATCTTGATCTGCTCAGCCACTCAAATCTAGACAGCCACTGTGCTCTACTCGGTCATCTTGGTTTGTTCGACCAATGGAATATGGCTAGCCACTGTGCTCCACTAAGTCATCCAAGTATGCTAGTTTGCTTGAATCTATCCAGCCACTGCGCTCTACTCGATCATCATAGTTTGCTAGGCCACTTGAATCTGGCCAACTACTATGCTCTACTCGATCATCCTGGTCTATTAGGTCACTTAGATTTAGCCAAATAATGTTCTCTACTCGATGGCGCTTCAAAGTCTAGTCTTTTTAACTAGTCCCTAGCGGAATCGCCAACTACAGGCACCCGAATCCAGGATGCCTAAACGAATTGATGAGCAACCTAATTGTTTTTGCTCCAATCTTTTTTATTACGAATGGACCAATCATTTATAACTAAACAACTTTTGTTAATTCAAATATGTAGCTATAAAGCTATACAATGAAGGTCTAAAAGATGGAGTCTCTACTTAGTCTTAAAGTTTAAGAACCTATGCAATATCTATGTAGATTAGATTGTTGGGAATGTATACTAAAAAGTCATACTTTTTATGTATTTTATTCTAGATCCCTGGCATATTAATGAGAAACATTTGAGATAATTTTGCATTCATAGTTTCATATTTATATTTGTGATGAATGTATGCATAGTCCGTATATTCTGTCCAATATTTGACTCGGTGCGTGCTGCATGGAAGATCGGGTCAAAGGTTCTGACAGATTATACAGGTGAACTCACAATCGCAATGGACCCGGACATTCCATTGGTTCGATTGTAGTACATCGTTATAGTAGCTGGTCTTGGCTAGGTCAAACGGATCGAATTCAAGTTTTGAAAATTCGATGTTCGAGCTCGATGTGTCAATACACTTTGAGTGTATTGAGTGGGAACAATGGGATGTTCAATTCTATACTGACTATATGAATTCATCTACATCTCGTATTATCATGTATTGCACGAACTCTTAATCCCGAAGTGATTGATTAATTGTGTTAAGATGATGTATAGTATTTTGAGTCGTCAATGGTTGAGATTTTCTTCATGAGATCAACAATACCGATGAGTTGAGTACTGGCATTGTTTGCCCGATGATTGATAATAAGCTGACAAAAATCACGTCCAATTAAGGTTAAGGAGTTCCCCCTCATCTGCTTTGCTTATAGGTTTGATTATGCTGAACTTGTACAGTGGGTCTTCGGATCCGGCATATCAAAAGGTTAAGCGGCGCGGTTGCGAGAAAAAGAGGATATTTAAATCGGGTTATCAGTAACCTAATTTATTTATCGGTAATCCATATCTTAAACGTGGGGAGAATTCAGTGCATTTGATAATTGAAAACTC
>JAOTRH010011650.1:0-23105 GCA_034768845.1 Heliamphora exappendiculata
CTTATATTCTGCAAGAACCTAAAATTTGATCTTCTGTGTGTAAGCCATACTCTACACACCAAATTAAATACTATACAGAATATTGGATATCTATGCATAACAAAGAAATGATATGCATACATTGCTCTAAAATAAAAAAATAAAAAAATAATTTTCAGTATACCAACCCTAACATTTTTCCCATGTTAAAAAAAATTATTTATAAAAATATTTAAAACATATAAATTTAAAAGTAAAATTATAAAAATGTTAAACTTATCTTTGTAATTAAAGTTATTTACGAAATTATTAAATTAATTTTTATTACTCTAAACATATTTATAAATAGACTTGCAGTTCTCGTGATGCGAGTTTAATATTCTTTGAAACTAACTAAGAAAACCATAAATCTAACTAGAGTTTGAGAAACTTCTAAATTTTCTTTGAGTTTCAAAGGGGTTTTGATAAGAATCAACCCATATCATCACAAATCATCAAAATTTAGTCAATATCCTACCTTATAGAAGCAAAGTCCCCAAAACATCAAAACCCTAGCTTCTTCAGCCATCCATGGTTTCAGCACTTAGGTGGTTCAACGTAAAGCTCCTGTGGTTTAGTGCTCGAATTCCTCATTGGTAGTGTACAATGGAACCAATTTCGGAGAAAACGGGGGTTTGGTCGCTCGAAGCTCATTCATAGCGAAAGAAAGAAAAAAAACTGAAGAAGAAGGGGAAGAAGACCAGTGTCGGGGTGGGGCATGATCGCCGGCGTCGGCAGCGGTAGGTGGCTTCGGCGACGATGATATGGCCCGGTGGCGTTGACAAGAGGTGGGGTGCGGCGACAGTCGCGGGTTTTGGGGGAAAGAAGCACACAGAGAAAAAGGAAACAGGGGTGTTCGAAGTCAGGGTGTTTGGCACCAGGTTTTATCTCTTGTTACTAAATTTCTCAAAGCCTCTAGAATATTCTTTCTTTAATATAACATGAATAAGTATATTAGTAAACCTACCACATTTAATTGATTCCCTTAATCACATTAAGTAAACCCTCCAACATGAAAATCATATAATTAGCATCAAAAAATTATTTGCGATTCAATATCCTGGGACCACCACCCGTACTACCCGCATACAACAAACTTTATTAATTATTAGAAGTCTATTCCGATTATCTAATTATGTTAAACAGTCAATTAATTAATTAACAGAAAAACGTACCGGGTTGCTACATCATCACACCAACCAGGTCTTTCATCTGTTTCTTTGAAAAGGAAAAATAATTGACAAAATTAAAAGAACTAGCAACAATATTGGATTTATTTGATAAAGCAATGCATAAATGCAGGCGAGCCAACACAAGAGATCCATTGTTCTCACTTGTGAACTTCGTTGTCATCCCTCCTCCTAGTCATCTGCCATATAAAGCCACTATTTGCCTCATTTCTGTTCATTGTTGTACATGCCCCACTAGAGCATGCATTTCTCTCCTATAAAATTCATTCTCACGCTCCTATAAAATTTATACATTATTTTATCAAATTTGCACATTATTTTCATCATTTTAATTTGTTTAAAATAAAATTTGTACATTGTTTATAAAAATATTTTTAAATATATAAATTAAAAAATATAATTATGAAAGAGTTAAATTTATTTTTGTAATTAAAACTATTCATGAAATTATCAAATTAAGTTTTATTATTCTAAACATATATATAACTAGCTAGACTTGCGGTCCCTGTAATATGAGTTTAATATTTTTTTAATAATTACTAGTGTTAGATATTTTTTTTTTAAAATAAAAAATTATGCTTTTGCCGACCAAACTTCATGTAGTCGCGGAAAACTATACTTTCGCCGACCAAACTTTTATGTGGTCGCGAAAAACTATACTTTTGCCGACCAAACTTACTTTGGTCGCAGAAAACTCTACACTTTCTCCCACCAAAATGTATTTGGTCGCGCGGAAAACTCTATACTTTTGCCAACCAAACTATGTTTAGTCGCGAAAAATTATATTTTTGTCGACCAATATATATTTGGTCGCGAAAAGTCTACACTTTCGCCGACTAAACTGCATTTGGTCGTAAAAAGTCTATACTTTCGCCGACCAAACATTATTTGGTCGGCAAAAATGGTCGGCAAAAGTGTACTTTCTTATTGTGCTACTTGTACAGCATTACTTGAGTCCTTCAGCCATCAACACTAACACAGCTACCTGAACTCCATGAGTCACTTGGATTATGCACACCTCATAAATTAAATGCTTCACCAGTAATCACTTATACAGACTAAAATCATATACATTCGCATCTTCCCTTCAAACGGTCGACCCACTCTTCGCACTTTAAGAATTCAGTATAATCCAAAGCTTCCAAACATAACACAATTCCAGACTCACAAGAGCCTATCAAACCCACCACATGAATATTCCAGCGGCAAGGTTCCAACAAAATTTCCATTCTACCAAGAACTAGAGATGCAATCATACTTACACAACTCAGAACAAGCTACACGCCACAGCTAACGGTTCTCGATTAAGCAGTACAAAAAAAGATTCTATGCCTCAAGACGAACTTCCTCGTCAACAGGGACAAACATTCATGGTCTACCAATCCAATCTCCAAGAGAACGCAACTGTACACACTTACATTCACACGGTTGAGTAAATAGACTCCAACCAGAAAACCCACAGGGAACTCAGCCCTGTAATCACTCGATTTCGATAGTATCCATTTCCTAAGGTACGACTCACAGATCACAACACGAACACAAATCCTCTGAGACTCACATCGATATTTGGCTTCCAAAGAACCCTATAAATCTCACCTTGAGGTTGCATCACCCATGGCTACACAGCTACTGTCGACCCCGATCATGATATCCAGATCATCCGCGACACTAAACTCTCAACTCTTAGACCTCATTCGCATTATATTCATATCGGCCTTAAACCCACATAACTCCCTTAGGAACTTCACTTGATGTGAACTAAAGCTACGAGCATTTCATACAAACAAAACTACATCTCCAGAAATGTTACCCATCCGCTCGGGTTCAAACGGGCTCTTCAAGAAACCATGAGCAAATGAATCCGCACTCTTATGATCCCAATAATTTACTTTCACCAAGAACGAATAATCACACTGGTCAACTAACCCTAATACATCTCTCCCACTAGGAAAATCATGAGTCGGCTCTAGGCACTCGCTCCACGTCACTACCTCGTAGGGCTACCATTACACACTCGGTTTGAAAGAAGGTTAATTACCAGTCTTCGCAAAGACATCGGGCATCGGCAGACGAACGTTGTCGGCTACCATTCATAATGAGTATATCATTCGTCGCACTAGGTCTTCACACTTAGATCTCTACCCAAGCACATTAACTATCACCCACTCCTTCACATTCCAACAATGCATCACACGCGTCAATAAGGCCCTCACCAATTATCCACCAGGGCATAACACTACCTATACATTCGCATCACTTTAAGACATCTCCTCACAGGGTTGCAACACATCAATTTGATTTCCTATAAGTAAGTAACAATCATACGGGTAGACAAAACCCACGCCATAGTCTTTAGCTCACGGCTCCGGTACCCCCAAAAATCACAAAACACTCCATCTCTTATGTCACTACACGAATACCACCAGCACACAGCTATCTGAACATAAAAGGGACTACATAAAACACAAACAAAACAAACCTCGCCTATCGACTCTGGACCAAACGGCACCACCCTATCACTCAACCCTAAGGGTGAGACAACATCACCATCTTTAGATCTTACGTCAAATCACACACAACCAACATCATCTGCTCATGGGATCTTCTCATATAAATACATCATCCTAAGGGCCGAGTCAGCCACACCAACAACATCTGTCACAAACCCCACAAACGTCACACACTCACAATCTTACCAAACACTATGTATTCCACATAATCTCTTATTCTTGAGAACGACAACCCAATCCACAAAACTCTTCTTCGTGAAACTTCCTAAATGGCCTTGAATCTTCATTCACCACATCACAACTACCATCGATATATAGCTCATCTTACGTATACGCACATCACTCGATAACCAACTTATTGATAACATCTTTAGTCCACATATTCTTTCCTCATACACTTTCAACTTTTATCAAGAAACACGACTTAACACCACGCCAAGAGGAAAATACAAGGGTTACCAATAACAGCCCCCCAAGATAAGGGACATTCCCAAACACGTGCCTAAGCACAGACTTCTAACACACTTTATGCCAGAGATTATTACGCTCCCGTCCACTATGTTCCCATCTACTATGCTCCCATTTATACCCAATCTTAGGGTACACGACTCAAGACATAGCACGGTTCATGACGTACATAATTCTCAACGTGCCATACCTTATACCTAACCACAACAAACAACCATCAAGAGGTTTTAAACACTCTACCCTACTTATCCATCAAACTACTGATGGAACAACACATAATGGGCAACTAACTATGGTAACCCCCAACTCACCTGGGTGCAGCACACTCCAAACAATTGATACTCATCGTACGAGTTTACACCCACCACAATTACTGACCACCAGGTCATAATTCTACTATCTATACCACCATCCATAACCCCTACCACAAGGATATCACAACACTCAACTAGGTCAAACTCAACCTAACCTCCTAAAGCCAAGCTACACATTACTCGCCACCTAAGCACATCACATCGACACATGTTCACATACCGAGGGAAAGCCTTAGAGCAACGCGATAATTCGGGCAACTAATTCAAATTTCTCATAGAAAGAACGTTATCCAAATGCTTTTCTATTTCGAACTCTAAAGTAGTTGATCGGACGCCATATGGCATGCCACATCACCCCAAGACTCGACCTCCATGCTCATATAAACAACACATAACATGCGTAAAATAATTCAATTACAACTCATGCAAACACACAATTCATGTCGTGTAGTGGTACCTAATCTCATCAAATAATTCTCATTTAAAGGTCATCCTTACTTCCCACGACTCATAGGTATTCGTACCTAGAGCTTTGATACCATTTGTAACGCCCTGAACCCCGGGGACCCGAGAACTAACCCCAGATCGATCTGCCTAAAGGTCATCATCAATAACTTTCATTCACTAGAGGCTTCGAGTTTAAACTTATAAAGAAATTTCTTTAAACAACCACATTTGCTTACATATCAGATTTAAGACAATGCTTGAGGTTTCAAGAGTTCATTTACAATCATCATATCCTTAATTACAATCCTCCACCTAGGTTTAAATACAATCATAATGCAAAATACAAAGAAACACTAAATCTTCCTTTTAATCTTTCCCAAATGCATTCCTTGCCTTGATGTCGCCTCTGGTCTTCAAAACCTGAAATAGTTTAGTAGACGTACATGAGCCGAAGCTCGTAGGATAAGATTAACTCAAATGTGATGCATGATTTGTGAGGTGTAATGGGTGCACACAAAAGTTTAATCAAAACCTTGTCATTTATCCCAAAATAACTTCACATTACATAACCGAGTTTTGTATAAAAGGATTATTGCCCCATACTTCTTTATTTCCATGAAATTAACTGTTACACCATTTTCAATTGGTTCAATTCATTTTTCATTCACCATTATCCCAATACATTTTACCATTTTTAATTACCCTAATACATATCACCGTTTTATTATATTTCTAAGTTAAGGTTTTACTAACCCAATTATGTATAACGCACGCATATACACACGTTTTGCCAACACATTTCATAATTTACCAATTCATGGTTCAAAATCATAGGCACCGACGTCGGACGAGCGTATAGACCCATGTAACGTTACACTCAACCCAGCCACACAGGCTCCACAAAGTAACGGAACATTCTATACTCCAACACGACTAACGTCCTTTCCCAGTTGCTAGTCGGCAGGCATAGAACCCAATATGCGCAGTTTTTTAAACTTTCACTGAGGAGCAACTCCTGCTCAATCTTAAACGATCCGAAGATCCAGAGGTCGGTCCTTTTTAACATATCACAACATAACACACACACGTGAGTCCAACCCAAACGGTTCCTCTCACCAAACCCACATCATTACATGTGTTCATTATTCACATTTTCATTATTTTAGGGCTCATTGTTAGGATTGGTATACTGAAAATCGCTTTAAAAATTTCAAACTCTATCAAATTGATGTCAAAAGTGCATTTTTAAA
Organism: Heliamphora exappendiculata; assembly: GCA_034768845.1. NCBI lineage: Eukaryota > Viridiplantae > Streptophyta > Magnoliopsida > Ericales > Sarraceniaceae > Heliamphora > Heliamphora exappendiculata. The sequence continues at coordinate 6,198 of JAOTRH010011650.1, forward strand.
TGGATTTATCTCGGAGGAAGTTTATGTGAAACAACCTCCTGGTTTTGAAAATCAAGATTTTTCAAACCACGTTTACAAACTTACCAAAGCTCTCTTGGTTTAAAGCAAGCACCAAGAGCTTGATATGAAAGGCTAAGAAAATTCTTGATTGAAAATGAGTTTTCAAGAGAAAAAATTGATACCACTCTTTTTATCAAGTCTCAAGGAAATGATATGCTAGTTGTACAAATTTATGTAAATGATATAATTTTTGGTACAATTAACGAATCTCTTTGTAAAAACTTTGCTAAGTGTATGCAGGGAGAATTTAAAATGAGCATGATGGCTGAGCTCAACTATTTTCTCAGACTCCAAATTAAATAAACTCAAGAATGAATCTACATCAATCAAGCTAAGTACACGAGTGACATACTAAAGAGGTTTGACATGCTAAAGGCAAAACCTATGGGAACTCCAATGTGTCTTACAACAAAGCTTGACAAAGATAAAGATGACATAATAGTAGATGAAAAGCGTTATAGAGGTATGATCGGATCTCTTATATTTAATTGCTAGTCGTCCGGATATTATGTTTAGTGTGTGCATGTGTACTAGATTTCAATCAAATCTTCAAGAATCACATGTGACCGCAGTTAAGCGCATCTTTAGATACCTTTTAGGTACAAAAAACTTAGGATTATTTTATCCTAAAGGAATAGCCTATGAATTATTTGGCTATTCGGATGCTAATTTTATCATATGCAAAATAACTAGAAAAAGTACAAGTAGTACTTGTCAATTCCTAAGACACTCACTAATCTCTTGGTTTAGCAAGAAGCAAAACTCAGTGGCCTTGTCTACAGCTGAGGCTGAGTACATTGCAGCTGGAAGCTGTTGTGCACAAGTTCTTTGGATGAAACAACAATTAGAGGACTATAATTTTCACTTAGATCATATTCCTATTAAATGTGATAACACTAGTGCAATTAATATATCCAAGAATCCTATATAATACTCAAGAACCAAGCACATAGAGATTAGACATCACTTTATAAGAGATCATGTGCAAAAAGAGAACATCGAACTTGAATTTATAGGCACAGATTACCAATTAGTGAACATTTTCACAAAACTCTTAAATGAAGAAAGAACTTGCTACATAAGAAGAGAACTTGGTATGCTATGTGCTCCTATTTCATGATTTGTATGCCATACTAACCATGTCTTTTCATTTCATTTCAAAGCATTTGATGTTCTTCCTTGAATGTGAAAATGTGTCGACACCAGTTAAAAATGTGTCGACACCATTGCATGTTGTGTTGACGCAAAACTGCATAGAAGTGGCACTGTGTGAAAAGTGTTGACCCCTTTCTATTCAGTGTCGACACCATCTTGGTTTCCTAACTCTCAATAAAGTTGTGTCGACACCAAGCTTAATCGTATCGACCCAAATGGTTGAATGTGTTGACACCAATTCTTTGTTTTGATACCCACACTCGATACGAATAGTGTCAACACCAAATGTAATTTGTGTCGACACAAATCGTTATGCCTATATATAGAGGCGTTGGATCCGAACTGTCACTTCGTTCCCTCTCTCTCTCTATAAACTGTTCGCCTCCAGCACAAATTTGTTTTCAAAACCCTGTGTCGACTCCTCCCCTTCTTCCTCCTTCAATCTTTAATCTCAACCCTTTTCCCTCAAAATGCCACCAAAAGTTATAGGTAAGGGATCAAAACGACTAGTCGGCGAGGGTTCTTCAAACCCTAGATCTTCAAAGAAGAAGAAGATGACTACGGCGACAACAATGACAGCGGCAACCGTACCAACAAATGTAGCTACATTAGAGGTAATCTCCTTCAAAACCCCCAAAATTTGATAACTTTATTTCTCTTCTTTTGCAAATCGAAAAGTTGTTCTCGATCGGTCTATAGACTTTTCCTTTTTTGATTCTATAGAAATGAAATTTAAATATCTCTTTTCTTGTCTTTGGTGGAAAAGACTCCTTCAAATTCGTGAACCTCACTATTCCACTTTAATCAAGTCTTTCTATGTACACTTTCACATATCCTTGATTCCGACCACCACCATCACCACATGGGTGAATGGTAAAGGCATTGTTCTGACTCCCTCTTCTCTAAACGAAATTATTGGGATTTCCAAAGGGAAAATTTGTGTTTGTCATAACCAGAAACTTATTGATGTTCAAGGTTTATCTTTCTCTAACTCTGTTAAAAACATCTTTGAGGATGACAACATTGACCCATCCAAGCCCTTAGACGTTAACTCCTTGAAATCAAAAATGCGCATTTTATATCACATGGTCAATCACATTTTCTTACCCCAAATGGAAAAATTTGGTAACGTTACTTATATGCACATTTTTATCATGTGGTGCATCCTCGAGCAGAAAAACCTAGATTTAGACTTTTTGTTCATTTTTCACATGTTGCATTCCCACAGTAAATCCAACTCCTCTCTCCCACATGGAATGTATCTCACCAAAGTTTTTCGCTATTTTGGCATCAATTTATCTGAGGAGAAGGCTGTTGCCTTTTCTAAGTATGACTTGTATGGTAGTTCCTCACTAAAACATATGCAAATTGCTAATGTTTATGGTGTCTGGATAACAACTCATCATGGTACTTCTGCATCTGCCAGAACTCCTCCTCCTTCTGCACCTTGAGACATTCCTTCTATTCCCATAGATCTTGGTTCTCCTCCCTCTCGACCTGATATTCATGAACCTTTTGACTCTCCTGGTCCATCTTTTCCTCCTCCTCCTCCCTCCTCTGTATTTATTCCACCTGCTTCATCTTCTGGCCATATTCATGTTGACCTGTCTGAGATTGTGTCCTTAATAAACTCTCTATCCTCTTAAGTGACTTTATTTCAAATAAAAGTCAATCAAGACTTCTTTGATTTAAATCACACGGTCGTAGCCCTTTTTGAAAAAGTAAAATCTGTTGAAATATCCAACCTATCTTTACGTAAAGAGGTAGAACGAGCCACATACACCGGACGGTCATTGTGTCGTATAATGGATGATGGCATCGTCTCTATTGTTAATACGAACAATGATATTCTACAGCAAGTTCAAAAGGAATAAGACGAAGGTGTAGTCATGGTTGTTCAAGCTAATTCTCAAAAAGTTGAAGAGCACCTTAAGTAGATCAAAGAAGCCTGGGCCAAACAATTTAAGCCCAAGGAAACAATGGAAGAAAAGGCAGCGCGTCTCAATAGGGAAGCAGACCTTGCATTGGCTACTCGGTACGAAGCAATGGCAGCGACTGAAGCTAAGGATGAATGAGTACGCGCATCAAAAGAACGAGCCTCTGTTAGCAAGGAATAAGCCAAGGCAAAAATGAAATTCAAAAGATTCATGGATGACCAGTAGCCTTCCATTTTGCTGATTACAAAAGGGGAGTAATTGAGTGAATGGGAGAGTAAAGGGGAGAAGAAGAAGAAGTTCAAACATTTCTTTTTAACTTTTTTTTTGAAGGTGAATATGTAATAGTTTTAACATACTTTTTTGGTTGGTTGCATGGGTTAATTGTTTGGCTGGATGTTTGAATGTTTTGGATTCTTAACATACATTTTTCTTTTATGTTTTCAATGAATGAATGCCTACGTAATTTGTTCACATGCATACGAATGTTGTTGAATGGTTTGGCAATGAATACTTATATATGCTTTTGATATGCGTTTGGATTATTAAGATAAATCACCTTACACACATTCACTACATTGCACATATTTTAATTCAGAATGTTTCTTAATCCTTTGTTGAAAAAATGTATACTTTCACTCTATTGAATGACTAGCCACTATGTTTATATATGTTGTTTAAGGTACATCGATAAGATGAGAACTCTTGCTGAAAAATATTTTTAAATATTTTTTAGAAAATACTAATATGGTTGTAATCATCAAAAAATAGGAGATTATTAGCTCAAGGTCTTTTTATTTTGATTTTGATAATTTTGATAATTTATTTTTTAAGAATAAATGAATTTAAATGGATAATATTTTATATTTCTAAAATGTAAGTGTTAACACATTTTGAGCATTTGGATTGACACCTTAGCAAAAAGAAATGACTTATCTCTCAAAATAATTAAAACACTTAAGTATTCTTGCATGATAATATTTTGTGTTAAACTCAATTAAAAAATAAGTCAAACACTTTTAAGCCAAAGTATACTTGAAGCATATCCAGTGTGTCAACACCTACTGATCAAATGGTTTGACATCCTAACAGTTTCATGAAGTTATTTTTCAAGTATCAAAGTTAGTGTCGACACAAACAAATTTTGTGTCGACTCAAAATGAGTCGACACAAATAAGTTTTGTGTTGACACAAAAGTGTTCCTCAATTTTGTTATCCAAAATTTTGGGTCGACACAAATAAAAATTGTGTTAACACAAAACAACCGAAGCCTCCTGCAGATTTTGAGGTATTAACACCAATTGAAGCTGAGTTGACACAAAAGTCCCGAGCCTACCTGAAGAATTTGTGGTGTCGACACCAAAGACCTTAAGTGTCGACACAGATTTATCGAGGCTTCCTGTAGGAATTAGTGTCGACACCAAAGGCAAGTAGAGTCGACACAAAGTGCCTTCTCCAGATACTGAAGTTTCAAACGAGTCGAGACCAGATTCAAATTTGTCGACACCATGATGTTGGTAAAGTAGAGTGTAAAAATTGTGTCGACCCCTCAGCAAATTTGTGTTGACCCAACCACTTAAGAGATTCTACCCAGACAATTTGTGTCGACACCAAAATTCTTTGCGTCGACACCGGCAACAAAAAATCAAATTCGCGACAGATTTCAACGGTTGAATTTTTTATATTTATTGCATTCACCTACCTCCAACGGTCATGAATGCACAAGAGTTTATATAAGGAGTAATTTCTCAGCATTTACTACAACTAGAGACCTACATTTACTGCTCTATTGCTTGAATCTAACTCAGAATTCTCAAGCCCTCATTTATTGCTGAATCTCCAGCTCTTGTTCCTCATCTCTATTTACTTTCTCATTTATTGTAAATTATATTTGTAAAGAGAGTGAGTATTCTTCATTAATACTCTTCATTTATTGTATTCAAGAGTGTGTTACCCTTTATCCTTTGAGTGAGTGAGTAAATCTCACAAAAGAAGAGTTCAAGAGAAATTAGAAGAAAGCAGAAACTTATTTTCATAGAATCTTCTTGAAACTGTGTTAGGCTTTAGAATGTGCCTGTAAATATTTGGATAGCTCAAGCGAAGTCTTTAAATTATAAAGGCTGGAATGTGCCCGTGAAGCATTCTATATAGTGAAAATACTCAAGGGAGAATTTGAGGAGTGGACGTAGGTTTAGAAGAAGCCGAACCACTATAAAATCCCAGGTGTCTGGTTTTATTTCTCTATTCCTAACCTTTTCAATATTTCAATTACTTGAATATTTGCTTATTCTGCTTTAATTGATTACAATATTAAAAGATATTCAAAAATGTCTTAAAATTGTTATTTATTTTTAAGACCCAATTCACCCCCCTCTTGGGCTGCCTAGAATTAACAGATGAGTTTTTATGTTTTAAATGAAATGTTTGAGTTGAATTATTTTTATTCAAAGGTTTTAGGTTTCTTTCTTATCAAATTAAATGTTTTTCAAAAACATAGTACATTCCTTTTGCATGAAAATAGGTTTGGATGAGTGTTGGAGTTTCAAAAGTTCAAAAACATTATCCTTTAGGTATCAGACCGATCGAGCAGTCTTGGTATGGTCTCGGTTTCTCTATTGCAAGCTTGAAAAAGTTGGGAACAGGAAAAGACCGATCGAGTAGTCTTTAGACTGCTCGATCGGTCTGTTGCATAGCCAAAAATTATTTTCTTTTAATCAACGTATTTTTCTCATCCGAACTCTGAATCGGGTTATTCTTATACTCAAATTGAAGTCCCAAAAGTTTTCTTTCTAATGGTTCTAAGCTCATAACAAAATGCTTTTTGTAAAATGAGTTATAGCCAAAATAGTAAAGATATGTATGTTTTCATTAACCATTTTTTGCATGTTTCTTGTCAAACTTTATTGAAAGTATTCTTTTTTATTAAAGTTGGACCTTTTTCTTAAATTTCTCATTTTTTGGGCTATATGTATGAGTTACTACTCTTGGACCTCATGGTGCCACATCTTTGGACCCCAAGTCGTGACAGAAATGATGTTGTTTTGATCTTTGGGCATTCACAATGGTTTTGCCAACTTTTGACCTTGACATTGTCTTCTTGGCGCTTTTTTCTTTTTTCTTGAATCCTTCTCTAAGTTCCATCTCTTAGAAGGCCATGTCTGGGTTTGCGGGGCTTGACATAGGTTGTAGATTCAATAGTGATTTTATAAGATCTCTTATAATTAAAACTTATTCATAGTATTAGAATTACCTAGACTTTGATTAGTGTCGTAGTTTTTACACGAGTCTAAGTTTTCAACGTAAAAATTTGTGTCTCTGGTTGATTTTTTTTGTTTTTTTGAGTTGTTGATTATGATATATTGAATAGTGCAAATTAATCTTAAAAAGAAATTTTTAAGTAAAGATGTGGCAAGTGGCATTTATTACCTAATTAAGAAATTGTAGTAGGTAATAAATACAATTTTACCTAAAAAAATGCTTCATATGAAATTAAAAAATATTATCTGATTAAACTTTTAAAGCAATGAATTTAAAAACTTCAAAATAGCAAAGTAAATGAAGATTAAAGCCCATTAAGAATTAAACTAAAAGACTTAAAATACATGGGGCCATTAAAAGCCCATTGGATTCAAAGCCTTAAAATTCAAGGCCCATCAAAAAAAATAAATATAAATTGGATAACAGGAAGAGTAACCCGCACTATGAATATTTTTTTTGAAGGCGGGATTTGTAGCGATTGAGTACGTTCTTATTTTGATTGATTATTTTTGACATAACTAAATTATCGGGAGGATTATATATAATAAATTCTATGAATACTAGAAAATCATGAATTTTTTTAATCCAAGTTAAAATTTAATTTAATTTGGAGAAGAAAACAAACAATTTCTTTAAAATGGGCATGAAATAATAAATGGGAGTATTAATTAAATGGTTATAATTAAATATAAGAATTGTGTGTAAGTGGATGTGTGGGATATATTTTATTTTATTTTATTTTTTATTTGAATATTTTAGATAGAGATAAAAAATATATTAAATTAGAAAATAATACTTAGACCCACTTTTGGGAATTTCAAGATTTAAATCAAAGCAAACAACTCCCATGGACTTTCTAGAATTGTTAAGAGAGAGAGAGAGAGATATATACATTTAATCTGAATCAAACAAGACACTTAGGTCTTCTAGAAGTCTGAAGACGTGGGAATGATGAGCAGGACTCCAAAGGGCTTCCCATTTTATCGGCTCCACGCCGACACCTCTATCTCGCCTTTCTGTTATTTTTCTTTCTTTGCTCCTCCATGTGAAAAATTGAGAAGGGACCACCATCTAAAGAATTCTAGAGAGTTGGACTACACCGTAATTAAAAGCCACAATGGACCCCAAATCCCACCGACTGCCGACGTCAGCTTCTTTTTCTTCCTTTTTGTTTTTTTTGCTTTTTCTGGTAGCTTTCCATGGGTGTGAGTTCAGGGAGGTTTTTAGTATATAATTCTAGTGGGAATGAAGGCAAACAATAAAAGGGGCAAACCCCCGACGCTATTTTATTCTCCATGGTGGAAATCCTTAAAGCTTGGGGCGTTCTTTCTACACGAAATTGGTGAGATTGAGTTTGAAATTCGGAGACGACAAGGGAAATATAAGCCATTCTTCATAAGAGGAGTATCTAAATCATCAAGGAGCAAAACTTCAAGGAGGCCGAATCCTAAGAGGGGAGGAATTGGCGGAATTTCAAGGCTTGAAGCTTCAAGAGGTAGGATTTAGATTAATTCCCGGTGGATTGCTTTGATTTGTGTTGATTTCCTCTTATCTTTATGAAAGCTGAACTCTTTGATTGAGAAATGAATATTTAACTTAAACTTTTAACCTGATTAGTTGGAAATTTTGACAAATGAAATTTATGATGCCTAAACAGTACTTGAAGTAAAACGGTTTAATCTATTGAACCTTAAATTTGTTGAAAACTTGGGCTGTGAATTTTGTTTATTTTCAAGATTTGAAGAGTAATTTCATAAAATCTGTTGATAAGAAAAACGTGAGGTAAAGTTATAGTTTAAATTGAAACTTGAGAGAGAACTGGGAAAGGGCTTCGAAAATGGCAAAGCTGCTTGATTTAAATTCGTACCAAGTGATTCAGTTTCTTAAAACTTAGTAAGTGTTTGAAATGGAATTCATGAACATGAGCTTGAATGTTGTACCCTGAGTTTATAACTAGGTTTAGAACTAACATTGGTTAAAAAAAAAAAAACTAGTTAACAATTGAGTTGGTGATTCAGTCCTAGAAACATTAAATTCTTTGAAGACTTGAGTTATAAATTTTTGTTCAAATTTATGATATAAGTAAGGGTGTTCGAATATTTGAAAGAAGTAATCTAATATGGATTTGTAACTTGAAATTGTAAGATTTGTGACTTCAAATTGTGTGAATCTTGGATTGGCTATGAATTTAAAGTTCCATTCATGATTTGATATCAAAATAGGTGGATTTTATATCTAGAATGTTATTCAACGACTACAAATCAGAATAATATGCAGAATGGCTAAGTTATGCTTACTAATGTTAAGATAACTTGATGATTTAATAAGGGTAAGTTAAATGTATGTTTTTAATGAATCACTAATGAAATAACGTGTTTCATAACATGTTCATAGATTATCTTATTGAACATCATGGTAAATCGATTTGGGCTTATCAGAAATTGAAAGTGAATTTGATGAACATTGACTTAAGTTTGGTAATGTCAATTTAGTCTATCGGTGAACCCATGGTAACGGTAGATGACTTGAGATAATGGATGTAAAACCACAATAAGTTTGTGTTTGAAACCTATGTTGCGAAATTGAAAGAAGGATTGTTAATGTAATAAGAAAATGGTGAACTGCTGAAACTTTAAATATTGTTAAATTGACTTGAATAAATAATTGAATTGAAGAAACATGAGACATAATCTTATCTGTGGAATATTAAATTAGAATGATGAGTTAAATTCAGTGATTAGTGAACAAGATTTGAGATGTTATGATTATGAAATTGAATTGAGGAGATGGACTCTGGGTGGGTAATGAACAATGATGATTAATCAAATATTGAACCGAGGATGATTGATGTGGATGCGATTAAGTTGGGTTTGACTAGCTCTGCGGTGAAAGATCGAAAACTTGCGTAAGCTGGGAACCGTGTTCTCTCGGGTTAGCCCCCGTAAAACGGATTTGGGTACTGTGTTCCCTCGGCTGAGGTCTGTAAAACGGGCATTGTCGTGGTGAGTTATAGAGTTATCTATTACCCAATGGTTTCGCGTAACTTATTAGGAGAATATGGAGGGGTTTTTATAAGCTGCACCCGACGCAGATATCTGATAATTGTCGTGGTGAGTTATAGACTTATCTATTACCTAATGGCTTCACGTAGCCTATTGAGGGAATAGGGAGGGGTTTCTATAAGCTGTACCGGTCGAGAAGGATATCTGATGATTGTAGTAGTGAGTTATAGAGGTATCTGTTACCAATGGCTTGGCATAACCTATTGGGAGAATAAGGAGGGGTTTCTATAAGTTGCACCCTATATCGGTTCAGTATTTGATTTATTAAATTGAAAGTGAAACATGGGATAAGAATTAAAGAATTTGAAAGAAGGTAGTGGTTTTAATATGGATAAGAGTTGAATTAATAACAGAATAATTGTTAAAGAGAAAATAAAAGTAAGAACAAAAATTTAAGAATAATAAAGAGAATGTGTAATTAATGTGAAGAAAAGAAAAAATGAAGTATTGAAAGTTAAATGTTTAAATACGAAAAAGAAGTAGGTTAATTGATAATAATAACTGTGGTTCATTGATAATAAAATATACGAAATAATAGAAGACGAACTAAGTAAAAGAACATGTAAGAATAATTAAAAAAAATGAAAAAAAACTTCAATGGGAATGAAATGATAGAGTAAATAAAGAACTGATGAATGGAAAGGAAAATTAGCAGTATATGATGAATAAGGAGTGCATTAGTAGTTGGTAACTAATTAAAGAGAAAATAAGAAATAAATAAAGAAAAATGGAGAAAAGAAAAAAGTAACCGATGGAAATATAGTTTGCTAACTGAATAAGAAAAGCGTAATGGGTCTAGTCATAAGTTTTGAGAAGCAAAAAATTTAAAATTTAAAATATATATATATATATATATATATATATATATATACTATTTCAAAGTAGACAACAAAATGGAAGTCTGTGAGTTAAAAAACTTGAACAAAAAAAAATGAAGATTGTTGCATAATGTTTTGCTCACGCACACTTCACAAATCATGCATTGCACTGTTTTTAGTCTTATCCTACGAGCTCTAGCTCAGGTTATATGTATTCAACCTTTTACAGGTGTTGATAAAAGAAAAGTAAGCAAAGATTGGGATCTTCAAGAATGAATTGGAAGAAATGAGTAAATTTTATTATTTTGATTTATAGATGTAATTATATATATTTGTTTAAATCTCATGTATTTGCTTCAAAGTCTTATATTAGGAAATTTTATGGAAACAATGAGATTATATTGGATGAATGTAATCAGTATACGAAAGCAGTGAGACACATGTATGATTTAATGCTCATGAAATCGATACAATAGTAATGGAATGATACTTATTAGTTATTATGTAGTTAAATCCTGTATAGCTGGCAAATAGTTTTATTTGTGGTTGGATATGAAAATTCAAGCGGTGCCTAAGTATATATATTATGAATTAAGTTTGACAGGTTTATAGGAGAACTTGGGATAGTTCGAAAAATAGAGGCAATTTTGTCGGAATTTTTAAGAATTAGACTTAATTTATTTTGAAATTTAAGATAAGTGAAAATTTATAAGAAATTAAGCTCAAAAAATTATTATTAAAAATATTTGATTAAATAAATAGAAGTTATCAAGTAGGGTTCACGTGTATTGAGATGAAGGCATGACAGGGTTTATATGTGATGACTTAGCAAGGAAAAGAAAAATAATAAGGAAAATGAATAAAATAAAATATATCTTTTTTTGCTTTATTCGCTTCCTTATTATTTTTTCCCTCATGGTTCCCTTCGTCTTTATGAATCGCTATGCAAATCCATAATCCAAATGAAGATTACGCTTCTCGTGTTCCCAACTCAAGCGAAAATTTTGTTATATTTTCAAACTATTTAAAATTTTTATTTCACAACTTCTTAATTTCATATCTTTTTTTTTTTCCCCAAAGGTTATTGTTTTCCATTTCTCATGCTTTTTCCTTCATGGCATTTTAGTGGAACTTGCTTTTATGTCTTCTTTTAGTCTATTTACTATGGCTAGTTTGCTGTAAGGTTCTACCATTTTCTCCTTGTATGAGAGGCTTTCCATCAGCCTGCATCGCATATTCATCCTCTAACATTGGGTATGATTGAAAATACTTGAGATTACTCCTTTCCCAGATCCATAAATAAATTGTTTATGTATTTTTCCCTTTGTTTTTTCCCCTAAAAAATCTAAGATCCAAACACAGCCTAAATTTCACTGCAAAACTAGTTCTCAACTTTCTTTATTTTCTCCTACGAGTTTAAATTCTACACGGTATAACTGTGGAAATAGAAATTTACGGACAACCACTGAAATTGGCATACATCACCAGTGGCTGTTCGGCTACTTGTTATTCATAACTCACATAGAGATTGTTTGGTTAATTGGAAGCAACAAATATACTTTTCAACTAACCATGGTTTAGAAAGAAAAAAAAAAAAAAACGGTTCAGCTTAACAGATCAAAAACTTTGTTCAGCTAACAACTATTTGTTCTAACATTTTTTTACAAAGTCATAAAAAAAGATTCAAATAAGAAAAAAATTTATACATATTCCAATTATACATATTCAGATAAAAAATATTACAATTATACAACTGTAAAAATATTACAATTATACACAACTGTAAAATATTACAATTATTCAAATAAAAAGATTTAAACAACTGTAAAAAAAGATTCAAATAAAAAATATTACAAAGTCGTTCATTGTTTTTTTCTATAATAATAAAATTTATACATATTCCAATTATACCAACATTTTTTTTAATAAAATGGCTAGTCTCTCAATTAAAAATTTAATTATACTCTCAATATTAAAAAAATATTGTGTCAACATCCTAAATACTATAATTTAAAAGTAAAAAGTATGTGCATATTAGACATTTTAACAAAATGCAAAAAAAGTACCTTAAAAAATTATTCTAAACACTTTTTTTTTCATCTTTTTTCTAAGAAAATTAAACCTATTAAAACTCAAGCTTTTTAGACATTCCAAATATGTACTAAATCTAATATTGAGATTTTTTTCTCAAATCCTAGTTAATTTAATTTAACTATTAAATGAAACTAATAATTTAATTCAAGTATTAAATGTAACCAACAATAAAATTATAATTTTAATTCAAATGGTAAATAAGTAGAACAAAAAACAAAAATATAATTTTAATTCAGATAGCAAATAGAACCAAAACTAAAAAGATTATGCCATTACCATTGTTAATTAGTCCAAAATTTAATTGCAAAAAAAATTAAAAATTATATTTTTAATCGAACTCAAATAACAACAACGATGTCTTTGATTAAAAAATTGTACTAGAATTCGTATGACAAATTTCATGTTCTTTAGTAACCCCAAACTAGTTGACATCATGAAATTTTTATTTATATTTGGTCATGTATGACCCTCATCAGATCTTGTAAAAAAACAAACTTATAATTGGTAAGATAATAATAATAATTTTACAAAGTTATAAATTTGAAAAAATAACTAAATAAATCATAAAATTCATACCATGAAAGTTCAATTCATGAGATCTTGAGACAGAGAAAATGATAGAAAAGAGAAATCCAAATTTTCCTGCAATAGCTTCTAACATAAATTCATACCAAAAAATTTAAATGGCTATGCAATCAATCACATATACCAAGTGATAAATCTACAAAAATGTTTTGAATTACCTGATAATAAACTAAATTTGTAGCCAAATTTGAATTCATAGATGACGAAATTGCATTAACATTATCCCGGAAAAAAAATCAAAATAATATCCATAAAGCAATCTATTAATCATAAACTAACTTGCTGATTGTGTAATACAAAATAAAATACTATATTTTACCTTGGTTGCTTTAGTAGAGAATAATTAGTTCTTACATGCCCTATTTGCTTGCAAATACTATATTTTTTTTTCACATGATTTTCTTTTGAATGCCTTAGTTTAAGTGATTTGAGTCGCCCTCTTGAAGCGACAAGAGCTAAATCATGCAAAATAAATTCTATATTGGATAAGACTTGGCTACTACCTTCAAATGGCACTCCATTTCCCAAATGATCTTCATCTTCAATTTCTTTGTTCGTATCATCCATGGCTAAAAGTTCGCTATGCGCCTTTCTTAAAACAAGTGCAAGATAATCATGCTTTTTTGTAATTTTTGTTCTTCTTCAATAATTTTCAAACACTCTATCATCAAACTATTTCTCATCAAAGAAGAAGTTTGTGTGCCCTCTTCTGTCACGTCCTTCAAAATATCGTGGCCACCATGATTCTTTGCATACATTGTCCATCTTCGGAGAACATATTGTTGAGGAAGATAATCAACAAGAGATTTTTTAACAAAAATTGTAAGAATGTGTCTACAAATAATACCAACAAATTCGAGCATATGGCAAGAACCAGTTATTTTCTTTTCAACACCATCATAAACCACTTAATATATCGATTTCTCTTAATCAAATGGCATCACTCTATATCTCTTCATCATTCCTTTCGCAAAATATTTAAATGACTTTCGCTTTTGACTAAAACATAACTCCTCTTGGAACAACAAAAATACCTTTCTTGTGTAAATTTCTGCTGCTTGGAACTCCATTTTGTAACATGTGTTCAAAATTACTTTGGTAGTTCTTGTCTTCACATCTTTTTCCTTTTTTTTTTTTTGGTATCTTTTGTCTAGAGCTTTTTCATATTATCGGATAAAGTCACTTACCAATGTACTAGAATGGAAAATTTTTTTAAAAAATTTGTTCATGCTCTCACTTCTTTATGTAGTTGATATTCCCGCGCAAAACACTATTCAAAAGTAAGCAGGGACCCATTTCTCACGCCATATGTATAAATCTTTCAATCACTCATTCTCCCTTAACTCATATTAATGTGCAAATCAATTCATCCTATTTATTTTCAAACTCCTCTATTATGATTATTTCATGAATCCAGTGGTGAAATTCTCCTTGAAATGAAGGATAACTATTAAAAATATGTGCCAAGTGTTTAGGAACTTTTTGTAAGATATGCCACATACACAAATGATGAATACTGTTAGGTAATACCTGTACAATGGCCTTAGCCATGGCCTTGTTATCATCTGTAATAATAACAGAAGGAGCACGTCCATCCATTGCTTCAAGTTATGTTTTTAGCAACTATATATAAGATTCTGCCGTCTCATTCACAAGTAAAGAACAACCAAACATAATTGATTGATGGTGGTGATTGACTCCTATAAAAGGAAAAAATGGCATACCATAGCGATTAGTTAAATACGTTGCATCAAATGAGACTACATCCCCAAAGTGTTCATAAGCCACATTTGACCTTACATCTACTCAAAAGTAATATCCCATGCAATTATTCACATCCACTTGAACTGCATATAGAAAGTTTGAATTTTCTAATTGACTCTTTATGAAGTAGTTATACATTCTGTGTATCCCCCACTTTTAAAAGTTTTCTTCTTATATTTTTCAAGTAATTTTGAACATCCATTGTGGCACAATCAATACTACAACGACCACTAGATTTTTGACTTAATATGGACATTATCTTTCTAGTGGGCACACTAGCTTTATTGAGCACGTCTATAAGTTTTTTTTGAGCAGGAGTCGTCCTTCTATGTCCTCGAAATAAGAGAGTACTTTTTGGAAAGTATAGATTATGATTATGCTCAGTTACAAACTTACTTACAATTCATTTTTTTTCATCTTTTTTCAAACGCGTCATTCCTGTGCATCTAATCATGGTCATAACCCTACTTACAATATTCTTATGCTTTTCTTGATAATTTGAGTAACGATATCCTTCCCTACTACAAGCAAAGTCTACTCCAATCAATGACTTGTCTTTGCTAGATAGTCGAGTATGACTTTTTCAGATGTTAAAACCCTTTCGCTTTACATATATATTATAATAAGTCATAGCATCTTATAATTCATCAAAAACCATTTCTTCACATGGCTCTAGAGGACCATTATACGAATATAATTCGCTATAGTAGTATGTATTATTTTCTTTCAACTTTGTATTATTTTCATTACCACTTAATTCTGACTCAACCAATACTGTTTTTTTTCACACAATCACCAGACAATGTGATATCAATTTTGTGAATCGATGTGCTTGCTATATCAATTGTACAATACAAAATTAACAACCTTTAAATCATTGTACTCAGAAAAAAATGCAGTAACTTTAAAATGAAAAGGTCAATATGATTCATGTTGTATGAAAAAAAACAAATGCAGTAACTTTAAAATGAAAAAAGTCAATATGAGAAAAAATGCATTTGTACTATTTAAAGTGAAATAAATGAAAAAAATGCAACATGAATCAATATGAAAAAAAGTCAGTAACTTTAACATAAAAAAAAAGTCAGTAATTTTACAGTTAAAAAAATGCAGTAACTTTAAAATGAAAAAAGTCAATATAAAAAAATTTGTATTATTTAGGCCCCGTTTTGCAACCAAATTTTTTTGGCTAAAAATGAAAACAGTCAATATGAAAAAAAATGCATTTATGTTATTTAAAATGAAAAAAGTGAAAAAAAATGCAACATGAATCAATATGAAAAAAAGTCAGTAACTTTAAAATGAAAATCATGCAGTAACTTTAAAATGAAAAAAAAGTCAATATAAAAAAAATTATATTATTTAGGCCCTTTTTGGCAACCAAATCTTTTTGGCTAAAAATGAAAAAAGTCAATATGAAAAAAATGCATTTGTATTATTTAAAATGAAAAAATGAAAAAAAAAATACAACATGAATCAATATGAAAAAAGTCAGTAACTTTAAAATGAAAAAAATGGAATAACTTTAAAATGAAAAAAGTCAATATGAAAAAAAATTGTATTATTTAGGCCCTGTTTGGCAGCTAAATCTTTTTGGCTAAAAATAGAAAAAATCAATATGATTCGTTTGGTAAAAAAATAAAAACAAAAAAAATAAACTCTAAAAAATACTTACCAGATTATCGTGGATGCCAAGCTTAGTATTTTTTCATCCAAAACAATGAACGACTATAATGTTCTTGATTTGAGTTAGCCGGATAATATTTGCTCCTTTCAAATAGTCACTGAACAATGTTTTTGATCTATTAAGCGGAATAGTCTTTTTTTTTTTTTTTTTTTCCTTTCTAAACCATGGACAGTTGAAAAGTCTATTTGTTCCAAGTGAGTTATGAATAACAAGTAGTCGAACAGCCATTGACGAGGTGTACTAATTTCACTAATTGCTCGTAAATTTTTATTTCCACAATTGTACCGTGTAGACTTTAAACTCTTCTCCTACATATTCATATGATGGGTCACCTCACTAATAATCAATATGTCTTGAGGATATATGATCCAATCTGTGTGTTTTACATTTTGTTGAGGGAGACATGCACCCACGTCAAGATGGAAAATAATTAATTCATCTACCTAAAAAGTTGAGTGAACAAAAAAGGGATATCGGAGATGAGAGGTAGG
>JAOTRH010011701.1:0-23102 GCA_034768845.1 Heliamphora exappendiculata
GGGGGGTTGGAGATACCAAACAATATAGTTTAAAAGTTGGGGTTTTTTTGCCTGATATATCAACTATCAACTTATATACCATGACTTTCTAAATTTTGTCTAGTAATATTAATATATTCTTTTTGTCATGACAGATAGATTGCTGCTGCCCCTTGTTAACCTGATGTGGATGGTATTTTTAGTAGGGTGATCTTGTTATCATGTGTAATTGAGTAGCGAATTTTTTCCAATTGAATATAGGGCTAATCCTAGATGTTTTTTCTTTTAAATTGTGGCCGAATTATGTGTTGAATTGGAACCTAGCATTGCTATGGCGATGAGTCAATAAGATTTGGAGTTGAATTCTCATGAGATCATGAGTTTCTAAAACCGGTAGTTGGTAGTTGTTTGTTTCCTGTTATAATTCTCAAAACAGGCCCACTTCCCAAATTTGCTTGCACAACCTCTCTCTCTCTCTAATAATCAAGCACAGAGAACACACTAGCACGGCTTTATGAAAATGCATCATGGATACTAAAACAATTTTCTCCATTCTAGTTTATTCTGCTTGGAGTTTTGATTTCGTATGATGAATATCTACTAAAATGGCTCTTTTTTATTTGTTCTTTTGTCACTTGCAGATGGTCTACGTTTTGTCGGTCTACAACAAGAAAGAGAAGTACCACCGAATTACTGTGCGTAATATTTTCTCTCCTTTTCTGTGTTTGTTGACAAAGACATCATTGTTACTGGTATTGGAGGACATGCGTAAGTTAAAAGAGAAAATACAGATGTGTAAGTTAATGTATTGAGAAGTGAAAGTTAGGGTTAGAGAAGACGTAGAAGAAAGTAAGAAAGAAGAGATTATAAAATAAGTTTCGGGAAACTTAATCAACCTTCTATACCTCTAATTATTTATATTAAAGCAAGAACAAGGTAAAATTACAAGAATACCCAATACGCATAAATAACGACTTGTAGTATAGATATCAAATATGCCCAACTTGAAGGATATAAGGGCCGAAAAGAGTATAACAAGGTAAGCGCTTTATGAAAACATCTCCCAATTGTTCTTCCATGTGGACATACAGAGTGTCATTTTGCTTCCTCATTAACAAATTTCAAATGAACTGAGAATAAATATCGATATGCTTCGTTTGCTCATGAAAGATCAGATTATTAGCAATGAAACTAGGGACTTAAGTATCACCGATCATTTTGCATAAGAGACGAAACAAGAATGCCAAAATCTAAAAATACAAAGCAAAACCACAAAATTTAGAATTCAAGATGGGCTATAGCCCATATCACGGTACTCAGCTTCAACATTTACACAACAATATTTTCTTTATTTATTTACCACGCCAGGTAACAAAGCTATTTTTAACAAAGAATCATCATTGTAATCAGTGAAGCATGATGATTCAAGAGGTGTAGTAGTGGCTCGTCGGAGTCCATAGAGACGATGATGCCATGTTGATGTCAATACAACTGATGACGTTATCACGCCGTTGTTATCTCACGATGATGTTTTCGATGTGTTGGTATGGTCGGATTCGGATCAGATTACTTCTATATACCAAGTTGAAGGATGAAGAAGTGAAACTTAGGGTTATAGCGGAGCAAAAAGAAGGGAAGAGAGACGAGATTATAGAATCGGTTTTGAAAAACTTAATCGGCCCTTTCTACCTCTAAGTATTTATATAAAAGCATTAGTTAGACAAAATTACAAGAATACCCTGTAGAGAAACAACAGAACAAAATAAAATTTACACTCTACCAATTTACATGGGAAATGCAGCGAACTGGTAATGTGGCTTGTTTAAGTTAATGATGTCATGTTAAACAAAAATTGATTTGCTATGCTGCTTGTTAGACAAAAAACTGATAATGTGTTTGTTGCCCTAGGAAGGTTTTACCTTATTAGTAGGCCCCCTTTTGTGGAATTGTGAGTGCTTTCTTTTCTTGTTCATCCATTTATAGCATTGTGATTCAGCATTCATATAGGATAAAATTTCAAAACGTGGTAGTTCATATTGTTGAAACTATTGTTGAGGTGCAGACAAATGATTTAGGATCCATTCCTTCTTTGCCATTTTTCACTTTTCTGGAAATTGACAGCAGGAAACAAGTTCTTCACTCCAAGCCTTATAAAATGAAAATAAAGACATGCTAGTGAGCACATGCTTACGTTTCAGAAGTGAGGGCTTTGGGTGAGAGAGGTTAGAAGGGCTTGTTGTTTATTTTTTTTATAATGACATTTTTTTAAACTTGAAGACTTTTTTTCTTTCTCCAGAATCTTTGGTAGCAGTTCCTTTCTCGATACAGCCAACCAAAAGCACAACAAAAAGAGAAAAGAATAGTAAAGAAAGTTTACCATGTCTTTTCTTTTCTTTTTTCGTTTTCTAAAGTTTTTGATTTCTGGGCTTCAGGAAACAACACATAGTAGGAAAAACAACGAAAAAAATGCAACTAGATAAGTCATTAATTTTCACGTTTGTCTTATGCAATCATTTAATTAGCCGATTATGCATGCGTTCTTTTTTAGTTGTCTGAAAACACAAACAATCTTGTAGCATCAATGTAACCTTATGGGCATTGGTCCCACAATTTCAACGTCTTACTTGTTTTCTATTATTAATGATTCATATACAGGTTTGTGCAAAATTAGATTATTTTTTAGAAGTTATCAGCACAGATCTAAGAAATTATAAAAGTTTTCCAGTTATGTCATTTCTCAACGTATAACTATCTTCCAATATAAACTGAAAGACTAGTAATTGGGCTCCCTTCGAAATGGATGCCATAAATAAATTGGATTAGATTTTGTATAATCAGAGAGGATCTGATAGGTAGGCGATAAAGGAAATAAAAAAGATCTATACCATTTTCTTCTTGTTTTAGGAAGAGATTGAAGATTGAAACACTGCCATGAAATTGAATTTGAAGAACTCTTCTTGCTACTGAAGCTTACTGATGAAATGCCCACTGTTTGACTTTCGGATCTAACATTTTCTTTTCTTGTTTTTCTTATCTCCGAGAAAGAACACAATAAACTTCAGTTTCCAGAAAAAAATTGAATCCAGTAAAATGATACCTTCTATGTACGTCATAAGAACAATGAGCTGAGTATCATATGCTTCACTTCAAAACCTTCTTCCAAAACTTGTGTGCTAATTAAGGCCTATTTCAGTCCTCCTTTACCTTCTGATTATTTTCTTGCTCTAAAGGCTTTCATTGTCAAGCCTGGCTAGTATGGTGTCTCATTGGTAGTTCTTTCCACAGTTATTTTTCTTTATAAGAGCAAATGGAGTCTGTTTACTGCCTTTTCGGGTTTATTTGGTTCCTTCCCTTGATAGGTGAGGTTGATTATTAAGCTAGGTGTCGGTTGGTCTGCGCTTCTGCATTTTCTTCTTCTTCTTTGCCAGGAACCTCCTCCTTAGTTAGAGTAGCTGTGTAGATCAAAGAGGCAAGTAATATGAGGGAAGGATGGAAAGATTCAAACGAAGGAAGGGAAGTGGATCCTAAGAGAAGGGACTGGGAGTTTGGTTGTTGGTTATACCAGAAAGAGGAAGAGAGGAAGTTGTTACTAAATTGTTTTTCAATTATACCCTCATGTTCTGAGTTTTAATAAACCTTTGCAAAGCCAAATAGTTACTTCTTAGAGTGGTTCAACACCCCCCCCCCCCTCCCCCCAAACACACACACACACACACACACACATATCTCATCTGCCCAATTTTGGGTGGTTGGGAAAATGTGGGCCCGGTGAAAAATCTATTCGCTCTCCTTTCTCTTGCTTTTCCTAATCTTCTACCCCTTTTGCTTCTCCCCCTGCGATGACATATGCTGCAAAGCATGCTAAGCGGATACAAAACTCTGTTATACAGTAGAGATGGTCATTCTTTTTAATTTGATCGAATTCATTTATTTTATTTTGGAAAAACATAGGGTTTAAAAAATAGGAAAATAAATTCAAGTTAGTTCAAATTTCTTGAAAAAACTGCAAACCTGAACATTGGTTTATTGTTGAATCATTAATAATCCAACACATCTTAGATCCAAAAACATTGTCCAGATTTGAGATACATTATTTTTCTTTGGAAAAAGAAGAAAAGGAAAACTGAAAAAATGCTTGAAAAACTTAATGCATCTGACCAAGTAATTGGCTTGCTTGTTGAGTTGATTTAAGTGCCAAGAATTCCAGGACTTCTGCGTGATCTACCATTACAATAAATGCTCTACTGGTCTCATGTCACTGTTGCATGTATATACATTATTTGAAGAAGGACGAATGGAGAATTTTGAGTAAACGTCACAGCAACAGGTGCAGACCATGAAAACTGCTCACAACAATGAATCAAGACTCAAAGTGTGTATTTGGATTTCTCCTCTACTGTGAAATGATACCAGATTCTTTTGTCGGTCATGGTTGGTAACAATGTGTTTTATGACTTGGATTACTCGAATAAATTTTGGTTTATTTTCAGTGATAAAAGTGTAGTTTTAGGACCTTTAATACTTGTTCCCGATGGACATGTCAACATGGAAAGATTATCGTTTTTAAATCATGAATTACATGAGGAATGTAATTCATATCCATTCTTAGTGGTGTGATGCCAAAACCCATTTTTGGGGGCTTGAAGATTTGGCTAGCATGAGATAGCCATATCTATGTTCAGTCATCGAGAAAGATGCAGAAAATATGATTTTAGTGAGTTGTTTGTGTAACTGGCATTTAGACATAGTTATGTCATGTCTAGACCCACACTCATTTGTTTTTGCCTCTATTGCAGGGGTTAACCTAATTTCCCCCCCCCATTCTTGCCTTTTATTTGGTAGGCCGAGAGCTTGCAGTCATTTGATATCAACTTTTGGCATTCGGCCCTATTTGTTATTGCAATTTTGGATTTGGTTCCTAATCCTTTAAGTCATATTTCTTTTCATTTAGTTTTCATGATATAAATATGTATATATTTGCAGACTGTAGTAAACATATGGTATGGTGGAGAAGTTCTTTCTTAGTGGTCGTGCTTTTGTTTCAGATGGCTGCATTTAACATTCAGGAGGCACTTATCTGGAAAGAAAAAATTGAACTCGTCATTGATCAGGTTTATTTTCTCAGACTGCGTTCCCTCTTCCCGCCTCCCTCCCAAACCCAAATGAAAAAAAAAAGAATAAAAAGGATTGGAAAAACATGTTCTGTCTTTTCACATCGCTGCTCAGAATTTTTTATTCGACATTGTTACTTTGCTTGCATTGTATCTCTAAAGGAAAATATTTTTTTGGAAAACTATATGATGGCTGCTTAATCCTTTTATGAACCCTGTTGCAATTTTTTTTATTACATATGTATTTAGATGGTTCCTGTTGGTCATTTTCTGCATGTGGTATAGTGATATAATCCTCTTTCCATTCTGTGGATACATGCACCTGAAACTCATTACATCATCATTTGCAGCATCAAGGGTCACTAGTTCCCAATGGTAACAAATACCTTTCTTTTGAATACAATTCTGCAATCGAAAATGGGAGGAAATCTTCCTCATCAGATCAGGAAAGTCAGTAAGTGTGTAATTTACTAATTTGCTACGTGCTTAATGATTAGTGGTTACTATGTTGATGCCAGTGCAAATATGTTCATGAACATACATGCAATTAATTTTAGGTTTTTATTTTTTCTCCACGGCTGCTCTGGTCATTTCCTACGCCGAAAAAAATTGGCTATGATAAATGTTGTTAATACTTAATATTTGCATGATTTGGTATCATTTGTCAATACTAACCCCATTATACTTGCTATTTGATAACGAATTTGAATTACCCACTTCAGTATGCTTCCAGACTGAATTTAGTGGGGATTGGGGGCCTGCAAGGTGATTGGGAGGTTAAAGAGGTAGAGGCGGGGGAGAAACATTTGCTGGAGCACTGAGAATCTGTTGAAGGCGGAGAGAGTGTTAAATACAAAGATAATGGAAATGGGAATCATCATATTCTTGTGATGTTGCCAAAACTTGTGAAAGTAATGGCAAGTTATCCTTATCCCTGTGCTATTGAAAATTTTCTAAGCTACGGTTCCATCCCTTTGGATACAACATACAAGGAGCGAGCCTGAACCTTTTGGGATGCCTCTGGTCAATGCTGTGGCTCATAGCTGATATCTCCCGAGTTGATTCTGAGTTCATGCAGGAGTCCCATGCTGTGGCTGTCACAAAAGGTGGTTATGTGAAGACATGTCAAATTCATACTCAAGGAACCAAATTACTTGATGAGATATTTGTATTCAAGTTTCTATTTGGGGAAAGGACCATATAGTTTTATGACTGTGAGAGGACTCAGAGGAGAAAGGAACCTTGGGGAGGTTGGCTGGCTGTCCCTTTAAGTTGATTCTGAAATAAACTGACAGCATCCTGTTCTAGCTTTCAGCTTGGTAGCTTTTAATGCATCAGGCTATTTTCTCGTGTTCTCCTAGTTGACTGTGTGTGTGGGGGTAGTGGTTTTTATGAAACTTGTGTATCAAGGGAAGGTAATGTAATGTAGGAGCTTAGTTGATGATATACCTATTTTGTTGGTGTTAGAAAATGAGAGAGAGAATACGAAAAAAATGTATTCTCATTGTGAGACATACACACGTATTTATTAAGTAATGAGAGACTACAGCAGATACTGTGGGCATCCTCATAGGATATTATTAATACTTAATATATATTAACATCCTATTCAAGTTGGAGTATAGATATTAATCATGCCCAACTTGTTACAAATGTAGCGAACAAGGGACCCGAGCAGTGCTTCAGTGAACAAGTCAGCAAGTTCACCAGATCGAACAAAGCCAAAATCAATATTACCGTTCTTATACTCGTGGCGGATGAAATGACAGTCGATTTCGAGGTACTTAGTCCGCTCATGAAACACTGGATTGGCAGCGATGTAGACAACAGACTTTTTGTCATACCACAACTTGGTAGGACCCATAGGCGGTTCTTCTTATTTAGTGAGAAGCTGTCGAACCCACATGATTTCGGACGTTGCCAACGCCATAGACCTGTATTCCGCCTCAGCACTAGACCTCGACACCACATATTGCTTCTTGCTTTTCCACAATATTAGATTCCTACCAACAAAGACAGAGAACCTTAATGTGGATCTCTTATCAATCGGGCATCCTACCTAGTTTGCATCAGAATAGCCATCGGTACGGAAATGACCCTGATCACAGAACTATAGACCCTTTCCCGGGTTGGAATGGAGATACCAGAGGATACGAACCATTGTATTCTAATGGGGAATAAGAGGATCAGACATTAATTGACTCACAATGCTGACAGGATAGGCAATATCTAGTCTAGTCATGGTGGTCAAATAATTAAGTTTCCCTACCATTCTGTGATATCTGTCAGGGTGAGAAAACACATCACCTTTACCGGGAAGAAGCTTCACATTTGGATTCATTGGGGACTTCACACTTTTTGCATTAAGCAGGCCGGCATCGCGCAAAATATTAATCACATATTTTCTCTGAGAAATAAAAATTCCATGCTTACTTCTGGCCACCTCGACCCCCAGAAAATACCTCAGGTGTTCAAGATTTTTAGTTTAAAATTGTGTTTGTATAAAGGCCTTCAGGCTACTAATCCCAACATGGTCATCGTCAGTGATAACAATATCATCAACATAGACTACGAGAAAAATACAACCAGCATCAGTTCGACGAAAGAACACGGTATGATCTTTGCTTGACTGCCGCAGACCAAACTGTTGCACTACTATGCTAAACCTCCCAAATTAGGCCCGGTGAGATTGTTTTAAACCATATAAAGAACGACGAAGGCGACACACAAGATCAGACCCTCATGAGCAACAAAATCGGGAGGTTGCTCCATATAAACTTTCTCCTGAAGATCGCCATGGAGAAAGACATTCTTGACATTCAACTAATAAAGCGGCCAGTTTCGAGTGGCAGCGAGAAAAAGAAAAAAACGAATGAAAGTCATTTTGGAGATCGGAGAGAAAGTCTCAAAACAGTCGACGCCATAAGTTTGGGCATAACCTTTTGCAACAAGGTGCGCTTTCAAGCGAGCCAAAGAGCCATCATGATTCACCTTCACAGTGTAGACCCATTTGCAGCTAAGTGCCTACTTCCCGGCAGGAAGAGAAACAAGATCCCAAGTGCCATTATTATCCAGGGCAGACATTTCCTCCAACATAGCAGAACGCCAACTAGGATGGGAGAGAGCCTTCGAAACACTATCAGGAACAACAGTAGTATCAACTGTAGAAATAAAGGCACGTAAAGAAGCTGACAAGCCCTTATAGGAGTCAACATACCGGGGGTGATTCCGACAGAGGCGATAAGGGCGACGGGCAGCAATAAAGGGCTCACTTACCGGCAGATCAACTGACGAGAGAACTGGCTCAGTAGGAGACAGATCGCGTGAGGGCGAGGTTATAGGAAGTGGCACCGAGAGCGGCTCAAAAGGTGCGCAGGACAATAACACCGATGCCCCTTCTGGTGTTGAGGGTAGCCAAGAAACACACATTTGAGGGCACGAGCATCAAGTTTAGTGACATGTGGCTTGGTGTCATGCACATAGCATACACAACCAAAGATTTTAAGAGGCAGAGAGTGCACAGACAACATAGAAGCTAACACAGACAGCAGGAAAACACCACCCAACACAGTAGATGGCATGCGATTAATAAGATAACAGGCCGTAAGAACAGTCTCACTCCAAAAATGATGAGGAACATGCATATGACATAGAAGAGCACGGGCTGTTTTCAAAACATGTATATTTTTTCGTTTAGCCATCCCATTCTGTTCGAGAGTATCAGGACACGACGTCTGATGGGAAACGCCATGTCTTACTAGAAACTCCCTCATGGCAGTAGACATATACTCTCTCCTATTATCACTACGCAAGACCCTAACACAGGTGCCAAATTGGGTTTGCACAGTCATACAAAATTGAGTAAACACAGATAAAACCTCAGATTTATTTTTCATTAAATATAGAAATGTGGCACGAGAGTGATCATCTACAAAGCTCAAAAAATAGCGGAAACCAAATAAAGAGGTGATCGGACTAGATCCCCAGACATCAGAATGTACTAACTGAAAGGGAGTTGAAGCTCTTTTATTGACTCAAGACTGGAAAGGTACACGCAGGTGTTTGGCAAAACGACACGACTCACACTCAATAGCAGATACAGACCTTAAATTAGGGTAAAAATTTTTAAGATTTGACAAATTAGGGTGCCCAAGACGACAATGAATATCAAGGGCAGAAGAAGACAAGGCAGAATACGCCTGAGAAGAAGCAGCATCTAGCAGGTACAACCCCTCCGAGACCCGTCCTTTACTGATTATCTTCTTCGTCGTAAGATCCTAAAAAATATAGGAATAAAAAAAAAATGTCACGGAGCAACTCAAATCAGTAGTAATCTGACTAATGGATAATAGATTAAAGAGATTATCAGGAGTATGTAAGACATTGTATAAAGAAATGGCAGGAGTTGGTGTCGCAACATCACACCCCTCAACAACTAAGGAGGGTTCATTAGCCACCAAAACACCAGCATGACCAGGGGTTAGATTATAATATGATAGAATACCCATCCATGTGAGTAGAAGTTCCAGAATCTATAACCCAGATGTGGAAAGTAGCCACACATGCAGTAGGATTACCTGCAAAGGTGGCTGCTGATACCTCAGAAGAACTCGTACTATGTCCAGTTTGACCATACATATACTAGTCATACTGTGCAGTAGTCATCTCAACAACTCGTCTGATTGAGTTGGGTGCCCCCTGAGGATTTGGTTGGACATAGTCGTGCTGGCTGAAATCAAATGTGGCATTAGCCACCAGTGGGGACTTCCCATGAAGCTTGTAACATTCACTGTGAATGTGTCCCTGGATTCCACAATAGTGGCACGTACGGATCTCATGACCATTACCACGACCTCCTCCACCAGCAGACTTGCTACCACCATTATGACTACGGCCTCGACCGTTGCGGCTACCATGAAAACCCACCAAAGCGGACTGATAAGAGGTCTCAACAGGAGATGTATCAGTACCACGTGACTCATCCCGATGAGACGCTCGACTCACACGTCGGAATGTCTCGAAGAGAGTGGGACTATCTGCCCCAGCAAGAATTTGAGAACGCGCTGAGTCAAACTCGGAATCCAAACTGGTCAAGAAGCACACCACCAAAAGTTGCTGCCTCTGCAGCTGAAACTGAGACAGTTGATTCGTGAACGGAAGAAGACGATTAAACTCGTCAGCTAAAATCTTGAATTGCATAAAGTGATCTTAAAGACGCTTCTCGGACTGCTGGGACTGAAAGAAGCCTTTCATGACATCATATAGGCGGGAGAGATCATTAGTGGATGAATAGATCGATTCTAATAAGGACCGGATCTCTCGCGCAGCATCAATATTGGCCACCAAAGCTTGAACGGAAGGATCTATCGAGTTGAGCAACTGATTGAATATTTGGGCATCATCTCAGGTCCAAGTCCGGAAGGTCGTTGATGTCTGTGATGGAGGGTCATCAAATAGGTGGAAATCGAGCTCCATGCCTTGAAGCGACTTAAGAACACTTTTCTTCCATAAAGCATAACCGTTGGCGCCATCAAGTCGCCGATCAACCAACCGTGTGGATAACGAGAACACCTCTGTGATATGCTGCCGACCAGTTTCAACTTGGGATTCGCGGGTCATAGAATCCTCTGACATCCTTGTTCACCAACAAGGGGACAAAAAAATACTACAAAAACACAAGTCTCAATCCATACGGAGGTATGACAAAGGACCACACCGGACCCTCACAACATCATCAAATTAGTAGACATTATGGAACTACACTACACTGGTGAAATGATGCAGTGAGGGAAAGAGAGAGAAAAGTCGAGCCGAACGAATGAGGAAAGGCCTGTCAGAGTCTGGAAGTGGTCGGTGAGGCTGAGGAAGACCCTACAGTCGTCGGCGCAAGCTCGGTAGGGGCTGACAGTGGTCGTCGGAGGCCCTAGAGGGGCCGATGGTAGGCGACGTCCCCCCTTGAGGGATTGACGAGGGTCGGAGGTACCCTAGGAAGGCCCAACGATGGTTGTTTCACCCCTGGAGGGGTTGACGAGGGTTGGTGACTCGCCTGGAAGAGCCGACGAGGGTTGGCGCACGCTTTGGGAAAGCCGACGGTGGTCGGCGAGAGTTCTTGGAAGGCCAACGAGGATCGGCGATGATTGTTGGAGGGCCAATGAGGGTCGGCGGCGACTGCTAGAGGACCGACGGAGGTCGGCGAGGGTGTCTGGTGGTCGACGGCTAGGGTTAGGGTTTTGGGTTGGCGCTGGTTCTGGTGGGAGCTAGGGTTTCGTGGTGGTTAGGATTTTATGGCTCTGATACCATGTTAGAAAATGAGAGAAAAAATATGGAAAAGAGTGTATTCTTATTGTGAGACATACACTTGTATTTATTAAGCAATGAGAGACTACAGCAGATACTGTGGGTATCCTCATAGGATATTATTAATACTTAATATATATTAACAGTTGGTTCATTGGTGATGCTGGTAAATGGGTCTTCTAATATAGAAGCAAGTTTGCAGAAGATAAAGGAATCGTTCTCTCCGTTTATGATGCTATTTCTATTGAGGCGGTTCAAATCCTCTCTCCCCCCCTGCGGTAGGCAATCAAGAGATCTGCCTAGCAGAGGAAAGTAGTGAATGAAAGCATAGCAGTAAAGAATAGAGAATGAAGGTCATTCAGAAAATCATTGAGTGCACTCATATGCATTGACAGGAGTTTTTGGAGGGGTTAGGGTTGCATGCTCTGAATGTACTGACAATACAAAGTCTGAATGGATATCTATGCTGGTAACATGTGGTATTCCCAGATCACCTACAGGACACCAATCAGTAAGAACTAAGAAGGGAGGTTGGTTTGAATCCCAACTTCTAGAATGGATGATGGTTTTGCGAGGCTGAGGCTGAGGTTCCCCGCCCCCCTCTTTTTTTTTTTGGGTATTGGGGCCCTGGGGTTGGGGGGTTGCGGAAGGATAACAGAGGCTGAATTGTTAATATTCTGGATGAACGATAAGGGTAAACATGGAGGGGACTTGCAAGAGTCAGAACCGCTGTTTGAAGGTGTAATTTAGGGATGTGTAATAGTGAATCAGGTTTGGACTTTGGACCTTTTTCCTTTGTGTCCCGCAGAATATCATTTAGATGTAAATATCTGCTGCCATTTTCCCTCTTAGATATCATTATTATTATTATTGGATTTTGGTATGAAAAGTGAGGAAAACCATATCTTAGAGATTCCTATAGAAAATGACCTAATGTGTTTGCATGCTGAGTGGATGTTGTTCTGTCTCCTATCCTCATTATTTTTATTGCTTCAGTTTCTTCTGGATGCAAAGTCCCTGTTCGCGTGTAGGTCTCCATTTGAAGTTTTTGTTCGCGCATGAGTATTTGCGTGCTGGTTGCTGCATGCACAATGTTGACATGTGTCCATAGGTTAAGCCATGCTGCATATGGATGTCAATACCCACA
The DNA here is from genome assembly GCA_034768845.1 of Heliamphora exappendiculata. Taxonomy (NCBI): domain Eukaryota; kingdom Viridiplantae; phylum Streptophyta; class Magnoliopsida; order Ericales; family Sarraceniaceae; genus Heliamphora; species Heliamphora exappendiculata. The sequence goes on from JAOTRH010011701.1 coordinate 12,535, forward strand.
TCCCCCTCACATGCAGTTTGGAAGTTACCATGTTTCTTTTTTGGCTGTTCCATCTGTTACATGTTTACTGCTATTTCAGTTTATTTTGGATTGAACTTCTGAAAATTGCCTTTAGTTTTTTACAATGTACTTGATATTTCCTATTGTGAAGTTCCTGATCTAGATATTGACATTTTTATTTTGGAAAAAAAGAAGTACAATAGCTTCATCTTCGATTTTTGTGTCTTCTGAATTCTTTAGGTTCAGTGCCCCCGAGGATGAAGATGATTCTCATCGAAATTTGATGCGGAGAACAACAATAGGAAATGGTTGCTTTTGGGTTCATTCATTGAATGTATTCTAATCATTTGGTGTAATCCTTGGCTGCATTCTATAATCAATGAATTTTTTTTTTTAGGTCCTCCTGACTCTGTATTTGACTGGACAAAGGAAATAGACTCGGACTTGTCAAACCAGAACTCAAACAGCCTAGCATTCTCTAGAAAACATTGGCGTCTTCTCCAATGCCAAAATGGTGAGTTAATTTTCTTAGTTCTGTTATTTCACAGTTTATGAGTTTAGCACAGGGATGATTGCCATAATAAGTTATTCAAGGGGAAAGTGGGATGATTTAGATTCTGACAATGTTGTAGTGGCATCAATTACCATGACTGACAATTTATTAATTTTTTATGTGGCTAATTGCAGGTCTTCGCATTTTTGAAGAGCTTCTTGAAGTTGATTTCCTTGTATGGAATTCTTTTGTTGATTTCCTTTGTATGCATGATATGATATAGCTGTGCAGTCTGTTCCTTTCAGGGAATGCTTATTGTGTGTGGTTTTCTTTATGCAGCCAAAAAGCTGTAGTAGAGCAATGAAGGCTGTAGGGGTTGTGGAGGCTACCTGTGAAGAAATATTTGAGCTCGTGATGAGCATGGATGCAACACGGTTTGAGTAAGTACTCTTTTGTTAGTTTTAAGTGCTTAATGGTGTAATTTTAGACCTTTAAGGGAATAGTGCTTCTTGTTGTATGTAATAGAGATAATTATGATTTATACTAACATGCCTCTTTACATGTTTGTTTCCATTTTGGGTAGGAAGATGTTAACCTATAATCTCATTAAAAGTTGGTACTCTCTCTCCTATGTGGCACTCTACCGTCTTTCAACCCACCTCACTTTTTTTTTCTCTTCTCATTTATCTTAATTTTTAGTGTGACCTACTTTTCCTCTCATCTTTCTTTTAAAATATTCAACTCTCCTACTCTCCACTCTCACTTTTTCAAGTCAACTACAAAGCTATTGATGTTTGTTACTTACTATTGTAATATTTAATTTTTTAATCTAGTACATGGGTTCATTGGGCGGACTTGGGATTGTAATCTTGAGATGGCATTTTTAGGCCTGATGTGGGCTCAAACCGGGATTGGGGATAGGATTTTTTGGGGGGATTTTTCAGGCCAAGGCACAACATAGCCTGGTAGAGAAGCTGATCAAAACTCCGGGGAAACCAGTTCTAAATATCCATATCAATGAATGATGATACGGATATGTATCGGCAAATATCAGACAGTATTGGCCGATGCATTGGTAAATATGGGTATCGGTCCATCAGAGGTCCCAAATCCTGATACGTATTGGCCGATACGAAACGTAACGGCTGATATTTAAAACCTTAACTCACTGGGAAGAGACCTATGTTATTCACAATGTTCATATTTTGAAATGAAACGTTCAAATAAGCCTTCTCTACCTACAGTTGAAGGACTTAAAGGAGAATCGGGTGTTCTTTATGGTTTGTAATGGAAGCAATCAACAAAGTTTCAAAGCCCATTGTATAGCACATTGTGTATGTTTTTGGCTCTTGTTTTGGTTTGTTCTTTTTTATAACCAACAGTTCTAATCTTATCCCTTAAAGTGTTGCTTATTAAAGTAAATATACAAACCACTGCAATACTTACCTTCAGGGAGGACAACAATACTCCTGCGCAAAAAGTAAAGACTTCGTTGTTTCGGATTCTATGTTTACACGCTGATATTTATCTTCTTAATGAACTTATCTAAAAGAAAATAAGATCACAAAAAAAAAAAAAAATTAAATGTAAGGAGTAAAGACCTTTTTTTTGGCTGTGGAATTGTAATATGTCCTGGTACCCTACTGTTCAGTGATGATTTGATATTTAGGCATGTATGGCAGTCGATGCCCATATATTAGGTTGACTCAATTTAGCTTCTTGTGCTTCCTGAGCTCTTGAGTCCAAAACGAGCCCAAGAGTACCCCCAATTAGCACTACAAAAAGTCTTGGTATAGTTTACCAAACCAAACCAAACTAATCATTTCTCCCAATTAATTGAAGTCGGCAACATGAATCCTTTTACGTCATTCTACTATGTTAAAAGCCCTAGTTTCAGTTAGTTTTAATAGGTTCATATTTTTCTTAATACGGCATCACATATCAATTTTGATCTACCCCTCCCTCTAGTATTTTCACTACTCATGTTCTTGTCGCTTTTTCTAACTACTGCATCAACTGGTCTACGTTGTATGTGTCTAAACCATCTTAATCTGTCTTCTCTTAACTTGTCCTCAATTGGTGCAGCCCCTACTATTTTACGAATCTTTTCATTCCTAATTTTATCTTTTCTAGTCTTACTACACATCTACCTTAACATTTTCATCTCCGCAACACTCATCTTTTTTATGTGATCTTTCTTAGTAGCCCAACATTCTGTCCCATATAAAATCGTTGGTCTAATAGTTGTCCTATAAAATGTTTCTTTTAATCTTGTAGGTATTCGTCGATCACATAAAATTTCGGAAGCACTCTTCCATTTGAGCTAACCAATTTTGATTTTATGAATTACATCATATGCAATCGCTTCATCTTTGTAAATAATTGAACCTAAATAACGAAAATATTCACTTTTGGGTATCTCTTGATTTTGAATCTTTACTTTTTAACCATTTATACTCCTATTATTACTAAAATTATATTCCATATATTCAGTTTTGTGTTTGCTTATTCGAAACCTTTTTATTTTAAAGGTTTCCTCCACATTTCTAACTTAGTATTAACCTCACTTCTAGTCTCATCCACTAAGATAATATTATCAGCAAACAACATACATCATGAGATCTCATCCTGAATATGTTTAATTAATTCATCTATAACTAAAGCAAAGAGATTAGGTCTCAAAGCCGATCCTTGGTGCAATTCTACTGTAATTGGGAATTCACTTGTTTCTTTTGCAGGTGATTTAATTGTCGTGGCGGCTTCATCATACATGTTTCTTATCACATCAATGTGACCCTTTGTCACTCCCTTTCTATCCAACGCCCACCATATGATATTTCTAGGCACTTTATCATAAGATTTTTCTAAGTCTATTAAAATTATATAAAGATCTCTCTTCTTTTCTCTATACTACTCTATTAATTTCCTTAATAAGTGGATTGCTTCCATAATTGATCTACCAAGCATAAAACCAAATTGATTCTGTGACACTGTTGTTGTTAGCCTTAGACGATGTTCAATCTCCAATTCTCGTAATTTCATTGTATGACTTATCAACTTAATACCTCCACAGTTGTTACAATTTTGAATATCTTCTTTCTATATTTTATTTGGTGATTTTCATGCTACGTTTTTCTTTTATGGGTTGTGTAGGTGGGACTGCAGTTTCCAGTATGGTAGCTTAGTTGAGGAGGTGGATGGACATACTGCAATACTCTATCACAGATTACAGCTGGACTGGTTCCCAATGTAATAGTCTTTCCTAGTTATCGAACCTGCTTGTCTATACTCTGGATAATAGCTTGTTATTTGTTTATGGCATCAATGCAATTGGCTTCGTAATGTGACTTAATTGACTTGGGTGCAAAAATTGTTAAGACAAGATGCTGATATGCAAACTTAGCTTATTGCTTTTCTTTGCTGTCTTTGTGAACTGGTCTGCCATCTGTGGTACTTCAAATATTTTTATTTGTTTTATATCGCTTTGATGGGAACAGTTGATCCTTGCCAATTACGTGGTCATAATTTGCATCTCTGCCAGCACTATGATTGTGCATTCTTCCAGTAAAATGTTTTTTCTGTATATCAAACTTATTAAAACGTTCATGCTATTTTATATTTCCTTTACAAGGGTGCTCAACCTATATCAAATCGTCAATCGAATTTTTATTCCACCCTATAGAATATAAATTTTTTTCTTCTTCTTCTTCTTCTTCTCCTCCTCTTCTGGTCCCATTTCCATTACTGGGATAGATGATTTGAATGAAATATAGTTAGTTTGAAGGAAAGCATGTGATGGGTACAAGGCAATAGCAATAGGTAGTAAGGAGTGACAGGCAGCTGCAAAAACAATAAAAAAGGAAAAGAAAAATTGAAGACGGGAGTGAGGTACAACAAGGCCATTGTGATGGCTGGAGGGAGGACACTTGGAAATGATCTTCCATGTTTTTGTAACAAATGCCAACATCAGTATTTAATAGAATCAGTTAATGGAATTCTCAGTTCTCTGATTCTTATAGTACTGGAAATGCACTTGTTTTCTAGTGATTTGCTCAACTGAGATTTCATAGTTTGCCTACCTTGGCCATAGTTTTAGCTGTGCATGACCATGAGCATGAGCATGGTGAAGAATAGTGTTATTTTTGGCAAAATCACATGTTCTTCCATTTCCGTCACTTGCTAATGGGCTTCGCAATGAACTACTATTTGGAGCCCTATATCCTTAACCAGTGATTATCAGTTGACCCCTGATTTTTGCTAAAGGCTGGTATGAGTTTCTATATAGGGCATATATCTCCTGTAGAGAGAAGAATAGAACAAAGAACTTTATAATATTGTTCAATGTTTGGATGATACCATGTCGGTGACTGAGAAGGTTATAGGGCAGGAGAAATAGAAGACAATAGAAGTGTCTTCCTTTGTTGGGGAGGTATTTTATAAGATTAAACAGATTAAATTGACCACTAGTGCTTATCTTATATTGAGCACTCTTTGCACTTTACTTCCTTAAACATGCCTTTCCCCATGCTTTTGATGCAATTTGAACTCATTAGATTTAAAAAATGATTCCCTCTACATGGCTACTACTCACCCATTGTGCTCCATCACCTTCTAACCTTATGCTTCCGCTCAACTGTCTTTTGGATAAGGCTTCTCAGATGTATTCCAATATCTAACATCTGATGCCGTCTGTAAAAGGCTAAAGCTGTATGTTTGAAGGAAGTATTTATTTATTTATTTCTGGATCATTGTTTGCTTTCACTCTTGGGATCTTGCATGATCAAGTTTTAGTCCCAGTACAATCTTTCTTTGTTCTCCTTGGTTATACTCTATTGGTTTGATTATATGTGTGTTTTTTTCGTTTATTTTTTTCTTTAAATGTGGGAGTCAAGTGTGTTCATGGCTTTACTAGTGTTCCGTAAATCTAATTTTTGATCACCTTCGAAACTGGTCCTTTGCAGTCTTATGATTGATTTCGCTTGTCAAAATTTCCAAACGTATGTTTTCAAAAAGCTGAGGTTAAAGTCATACTGAAGTTGGGAAACTATATATAAAGATTTTAACTCTTTTAAATTCAATAAAGAACAAGTTATAAGGAAACACCTCAGCAAATCATGTTTTTATGACAACTAGTTGCCTAATATCTAAAGTTCGATGGAATTGGCTAAGTTGTGTCTAGTAAATTAAGTTCACACCCTCCCTCGTATGCAGCAACTCTTGCACATAGGAAGACGGATGCATAACTGACTGAATGAGGAGTATAAATACAAATGGCAGGAAGCAAACAATAATATGCGTAAGAGGGGAATAAACACGCAAGAGAAGACTTGTATCCAGGACATCTTGGGGTTAAAATTCTTATGCCTTGTTAAATTACCAGTTGCCTGAAAAGCTTAACCTGACCCAATAATATATACCGAGCTCTCCCTATACTTACCATGGGTGCAAGAATAATCTCAGAAATGTTTTGCATGCCTTTGTGATTGATGTGAAAATGGGAATGTTTCAGTTTCATTTTGGAAATGAAGTAGAAATGGGGAGAAAGATTGCAAATGTGTGGAAAACTGGGAAACATGGAGTGCATTATATTATTGACTGGAGATTTGTCATATAATTGATTCACTAAATATGTGACATCGCTAATCCATCTACACTACAGGAAGTTGGAATTGATTGTAAAAGAAAATGTGATAACTAAATATATTAGTACTTGCAAAAAACACGTGAAGACTTAAAAAACCTAATGTATTCATTTTGAGATGAGGTGCATTTAAAATAACAACATAAATGAGACAATTAGAAACTAGGGTGTATTGTAATATAGCAACCCAATTATTGAAACTCTTCTTGCACTTCTTCTCCTTTTTAAACTATTTATCTAGGAAATGTAAGGTATTTTTCTTCTTTTCCGATTTTTATTCCTTTAGTCTTTTCTTCTTGCTGAGGGAAAAGCAGTTTGGATGTCACTTTCTACCATTGATTTTAATTGTCCTACATGGAGGTAAAATGTTGACTGCATCAATATGTTTTCCGTATATCTTGATATCTTTCTGTTTAAATATTTGAATTTTGGTGTTCACTGAAGTTTCTAGGAATTTGGAATGTTGTGTGATTGTTTAGATGGAAATAAGATTTTCTTGATTTTTGTTTAAATATGAAAGGGACTTTATGAGTGATTTCTAGTGTCTTACACTCTCTTCTTTTACTCAGTTATCTGCACTTTATTGGCCTTTAAACATCATGACTGGATCTTTTTTGGACGATTATCTCTTTGTAAAGTGGAAACCCTACTTTGATAGGCCCTATCCTTCCGTCAAATATTCAACTCCAGCACCGAAGAACCAAAGCAGTGTATTTTCTGTTCGAATGTTTTCACTGGCCTTTAACATCCCCCAAACTTATTTCTTAATTCATCTACTGGTAACCTGACAATCCTACCCCATTTGTACCCCTATGGTGATCGTAAACCCTTGCTTTCCTTACACTTCTCCTACATCACATATCTCTGTAGCAGTCAAGCTGCTGGTATCATAAATTAAAAATATTTCAGATGTTAGTGTCTGAGTACTCTCTATGACATAATTTTAAGGGTTTTACAATTGCAATGCTTTAGAAACACTCTTCTACTATCTCTAATAAATATTTTAGAGTGATAGGAGAGTAGGTAATTGCACTTCTCATTGTGTTACATATCTTTGTAACATTTAAGTATCTAGTGGTATTGATGGAAAAATGTCTTTGATGTTTGCATTTTTGTTGTGGATGAATGTTTGATTTTGTATCCCACTAGGAAATAGGTGCAAGTCTTTTACAATTGCAATGCTTTGGAAAACTTTCCTGTTCAAATTATTGGTTATTGAACTGCCAAGAAGTTCCAATCCCTTTCTTTTTTCTTTTTTACTTTGTTGAAAGAGACAATGATGTGGAAACCAATGGATGCTTTTGCAGGTTTGTATGGCCTCGCGACCTTTGTTATGTGCGTTATTGGCGCCGGAATGATGATGGAAGCTACGGTACATGCGTGCATCCTTTTTGTTCACCTCAGCTTTTTATGCTCTTTGCACCCAATTCACAACTGTCCTTGATTTTGTTTATATATATATTTTTTGTTTCCGTGCAGTTGTATTATTTCATTCTAGGGAGCACGAGAACTGTGGCCCACAGCCTGGATTTGTGCGCGCCCATATCGAGAGTAACTTCCAAATTATTTGTTTATTTTAGACTGAATAGAAATTTGTTTATTCTTTTTCTTTTCTTCCTTTTCATGTTTTATATATATATATATATATATATATATATATATATATATCATTCTGTGTGATAACCATATTAAGCAATTTCACCCTTGGCCTGTGCTGTGATGTTTTCAGGTGGTGGGTTCAATATTTCCCCACTTAAATCTCGGAATGGGAGGCCTAGAGCACAGGTACAGCACCTTATGCAAATTGATCTGAAAGGGTGGGGTGTGGGTTACATTTCATCATTTCAGCAATATTGCCTCCTTCAGATGTTAAATAGTGTTGCAGGTGAGTACTTATACTACATTATTGGTTGCTAAAGTTTGCAGTGCAATCAGATTTATTGTTCTGATGTTCGGCACTGTTTCTTTTAGTTGTGATGTTTGGAGAGAAATGAGTCTTGGAAATGCACAAAAGGGTCGGCAATAGTCTGGTTATTGCAAGACTTAACTTTTTTCTCTTTGAAACTTCTCATTAATTGAATGTATAATTAGAGTATTCAATGGAAGAGTTGACTTGGATAAATTTTGGGATATTGTGGCCTTGGATTCACAAATTTGCACACTTCTTCGCTGGGAAATTGCCGTCTGTCTGTGTTATTTTTCAGTAACCACCATATCAATCGTAATTATCTTTTTCCAGAGTTAATTTTTTCCCTTTGTTTGCAATATGGATTTCCTTTTGATTTCTTCTGGATTTGTTTTCTTTTCATCATGTATTTTTTTCTTTTTCCCCCTTTCTGAAATTGATGAAATTATCTGTTCTATAGATTACAATAATAGACGGTATATTGCCTTTATTACCTTTCAATTTCAAATTTGTTGTTTGAAAACCAACTCTTTCAAAATGAGTGCTTTTTTGGTCTGTATTGAGACCTTTTTTGTTTCTTTGTTATTACAGGACTTCGTGAGTATTTTTCCCAGACCGATGAAAGGTGTGCTCCTCCAAGAATCCCAGTTATGGTAAATATGGCTTCGGCCTCTCTTTCTTCAAAGAAGAGTCAAAAGCTCGAGGAGTACTCTGTTGGTCCTTCTTTAGAACAAATTAATACTGCAAACAAAAACGCAGTGATGATGGATGAATACTCTGATGAGGATGATGAATTCCAAATACCTGACGAAGAGGTTTGCACTGTACTTGTGCTATCTTGACATTTGTATACTTCTTCTGAATTCTATTTTTTTGCAAAATCTTCAGGCATGCTCATCCGGCCTTGAGACTGAAGTCAAGAGAACTGGTAGATGATTAACAAGTTTTTGTTTTTGTTTTTATTTTATCTGTCATCAAATCCTTGATTTCGAATTGAGTGGAGTTTCTATGACAATTCTTTTCTTGGACTGAAGCTTTAGAGGAAGAACGCACTGATCAAGTTGATTTGTCCTGTTTCTCGGGTAACCTACGACGTGATGACCGGGATAATGGTCGTGATTGCTGGAGTATATCTGATGGGAACAACTTCAGAGTTCGTAGCAAGAATTTTTGTTATGACAAATCGAAGGTCTTCTAATTTTTGCGTTTGTTTTTTTGTTTTTGCTTTTTTTGCTCCCCCTTTTTTTGTTGCTTTTTTGGGCTTTTGTTTTGTTTTTTCTTTTCCCCTAGAAATTTATGTGCAATCTTAGGGCCCTGCTAGGCTTACTCTAATTTAGTTGTTGCAATGTGTATTTGAAGACTCCTGCAGGTAAGCATCTAATGGATCTTGTCGCTGTAGATTGGTTCAAGGACTCAAAACGAATGGATCATGTTGCTAGGCGCCATGGTTGTGCTGCACAAGTAAGTATAATAAGTCCTGTTTTTGTTTCTAATATGGTGGTATTATGTTGGTTCTTTCTTTCCTTCTTTCTTTATTTTATCTTTTTTCTCTTGATAATACTTGCATTTAACGCTCAACTTCTTTCAAAAGCACTACTTGAGTTTGGATATCAAGTGTATGCTATAACATTAGAAGAAGGGTGGTGTACAGATACGATTGCCCAACCTTCTTGTTCTGTTACTTCATCTACAATTGATTATTTTACAAGGTTAACTTTTTGGCAGGGCTTAAATAATTTCCATTATTTAACAACATTGCTGTGTTTGGAACCTATCACAGCCGCCTATAGTAGCTCTCACTACCCTTGAAAGACGAGGGCATAATCATCATGCTAAAATTTACATGGCTCTCCCTTTTAGAAAGGAATGATGTACCATTTTATGAGTTCCATTAGGCTTAACTCATGTTCGATCTCAAATGTAGTTGGGAAGTAGAATAGGCTGGTGATTCATCTGATTGCCATTAACAGCCTAATCACTGACTTGCTTGATGGAGAAAGTGTAAGTGCATTTTCTATTATTTTAGATATATCATGTAATCCATCGTTAGGTGTTAAGTCTTTTGTTAATTTCTAATAATAATATTCTTTCTTCCCTTTGTTATCATGGTATTAGAGCCATCATCAAAACCCTAGTCGGCGTCACCTCTGACGATCTCCTCCTCCAGTGATGATCAATTGAAAACCCTAGCCCACTGCCGACAATCTCTTCTTCTTCTCCAGCGCAAACCTCCACCTTCGAAAACCCTAAACTCTTTGCAAAACACCGCCGCCGACCTTCTCTTCTCCGGCGCCGATCTATTCATTCGAAAACCCTGGCTACCCTTGAATCTCTTTGAAAGCCCTACATCCCAAATCGCAGATCCTTCGAAAAATCCTAACCTTATGAAAAACCCCTTCAATTTATTATCCATCAGTCAAATTACCTCTGATTTGGGTTGTTTAGTGGCAATCTTTCTTGATTCTTGTATTTTTCAGGATCTTTCGACGAAGAGGACTATCAGTAGAGGACGGGTCTCTGGGGGGTTG